>OX155952.1:14036031-14157416 GCA_944548615.1 Micropterix aruncella | reverse complement strand
TTCATGTATTGATTTAAATAAATATATATATATAAATATATATATATATATATATATATATATATATATATATATATATATATATATATATATATATATATATATATATATATATATATATATATATATATATATATATATATATATATATATATATATATATATATATATATATATATATATATATATATATATATATATATATATATATATATATATATATATATATATATATATATATATATATATATTTATATATATATATATATATATATATATATATATATATATATATATATATATATATATATATATATATATATATATATATATATATATATATATATATATATATATATATATATATATATATATATATATATATATATATATATATATATATATATATATATATATATATATATATATATATATATATATATATATATATATATATATATATATATATATATATATATATATATATATATATATATATATATATATATATATATATTTATATATATATATATATATATATATATATATATATATATATATATATATATATATATATATATATATATATATATATATATATATATATATATATATATATATATATATATATATATATATATATATATATATATATATATATATATCTTATATATAAAATTCTCGTGTCACAATGTTCGTTCCCGTACTCCTCCGAAACGGCTTGACCGATTCTCATGAAATTTTGTGAGCATATTGAGTAGGTCTGAGAATCGGCCAACATCTATTTTTCATGCCCCTTAGTGATAAGGGTTGTCCACCCTTAACATTTTTCTTTAATTTTTAGTCATTTTTTTAATTTCTTTATTTTTTTATTATGTCGCATTAAAAAATACATACAACCCTAAATTTTTACCCTTTTATCACCAACCCCTATTTTTTAATAGCCATTTTAGTAATTTAATCATTTTTCACCCCGGTCGATAACTGATCAATCGTCATTTAATTAGTTATCCCCGCCAGTTGTCTACAGGTACACTTCTGACCCAGTAAACAGCACGGAGTAGGGATGAGAACGAAGCCGGTCTCCTGTTTCTCTCGCACAATAAGACTTCTCTCACTCCCTACACAGTTGTCGGCCATCATTATTGTTTATGCATCAAGTGTAGTAGTAACGTTGACAATTATTATTTTGCTATCTCAGTGTAACTCTCATATTAACTATTAATCTTTCCTATTTTATAATTATTAATAATAAAATTATGAAATTCCAGATCCGTCCACTGACCAACTGCTGTTTGTTATTGTTACAACAAACATGATCCATGGTCCATGTGGTACTCTTAATAGTTCATCGCCTTGCATGGCAGATGGAAAATGTACTAAAAATTTCCCTAAAGATTTTACTAATGATACGATCACAAATGTCGACGGATACCCAATATATCGTCGAAGAAATCCCGATAATGGCGGACAATCATTTATTAAAAATACCAGCAACACAGACATTGATATTGACAATCGTTGGGTGGTGCCATATTCGCCTCTGCTGAGCAAGACATACAATGCTCATATTAATGTTGAGTTCTGCAGTTCTGTGAAGAACATCAAATACATTTGCAAGTATGTCCATTAAGGCAGTGATATGGCTGTGTTTAGAGCGGAAAATACTAATGTGAATGCTCCTCCAGTGAATAAAAACGATGAAATAACGCTCTACCAAATTGGTCGGTACATCAGCTCCAATGAAGCTGCTTGGCGTATCTTTGGTTTTCCAATTCATGAACGGGATCCAGCAGTTGTTCAGTTAGCCGTCCATCTTGAAAACGGTCAGCGTGTATTTTCCACGAACGAGACAGCGATTGATCGTGCAATAAATCCACCTAAAACTACACTCACTGAATTTTTTGAATTGTGTAATCGTGCGGATGATTTTGGTGCCTTTGCACGAACATTACTCTATTCACAAGTACCACGCTATTTCACATGGACTCAAACAAAAACATGGATGCCCCGCAAGCAAGGCTCACCAGTTGCTGCATGTCTCAATTTATTTAAATCAAACGCCTTGGGGCGATTATTTACAGTCGATCCAAGACACACTGAGTGCTTTTATCTTCGACTGTTGTTGGTTAATGTTACTGGCCCATTATCATTTCAAGATATACGTAAAGTGAATGGGCAACACTATCCAACGTATAAAGATGCATGCCTTGCACTCGGCTTGCTGGAAGACGACAACCAGTGGGAATGTATGCTTGCTGAAGCTGCATTGAACTGTACAGCAATACAAATTCGTCTACTATTCGCTATAGTGTTGACTACATGTTTCCCAGCCCGAGCACAGATATTGTGGGATAATCACAAAGATTCAATGACTGATGATATATTGCATCAACATCGTACACGGTGCCACGATCTAACCATAACATTCAGCGACGCAATGTACAATGAAGCATTAATTGCTATTGAGGATCTTTGCATTGTCATTGCCAACTTACCACTCAGTCATTTCGGTATGAATTCGCCAAATCGAACTGCATCTGATTTAATGAATACTGAAATGAATCGTGAACTGCAGTACAGCACTGTAGAAATGGCAGCGATTGTTGCCCGCAATGTCCCACTAATGAATGAGGAACAAAGAACCATTTATGATCGCATTATGCTCGCAGTTTCAGCTGGACAAGGTGGGTTCTTCTTTTTGGATGCACCGGGTGGAACTGGCAAAACATTCGTTATTTCGCTAATTCTTGCTGAAATACGATCAAATAATGGCATCGCATTGGCCGTTGCATCATCGGGCATTGCAGCAACTTTATTGGATGGAAGCAGAACAGCTCATTCAGTATTTAAGCTGCCACTTAATATTCAGAATAACCCTGATGCAGTATGCAACATTAAGAAACAAAAATTAATGAAAAACGTGATCGAATCCAGCATTTTAAATAGCAAGTTCCGAGGAGAAAATATATTAATACCACGGATTCCTATTATACCTACAGATGTGCCAATTCAATTCAAACGTATTCAGTTTCCGATTAGATTGGCATTTGCAATGACAATCAACAAATCCCAAGGTCAAACGATATCTATTTGTGGCTTAGATTTGAGAACACCATGTTTTTCACACGGGCAATTATACGTGGCATGCTCTCGAGTGGGTAAACCATCCAGTTTGTTTGTGTTAGCTAAAGATGGACTAACAAAAAATATTGTTCACGCTATAGCATTAAGAGATTGATATTGTTTGTTAGTGTTACTGTCGTAATTGATTAATTAATGATATATAATTTTAAGGAATAAATTATAATAACTTAAAAATAATGTTTGCCTTTTGTTATTTTTATATTCCCTCATCGTTCACAGTGCTCGATGCCTATTTCACGCATATACCACATTCTTACACACTTACAATAAGTAAGCTATTTTTTGTCTACACTAGAAATTGCTTAAAAATTATTTATATGGCAAAACAACGTTTGCCGGGTCAGCTAGTATATATATATATATATATATATATATATATATATATATATATATATACATATATATATATATATATAGGTTTGATTGCCAGTAATCGATTGTTACCATTTATCACAACCACATATTTACCTAATTATATTATTATAACAATATATTAAACGCATATAAAATTTAAAAATAGTAGTTTACATTTGGCCTATTTCGTATACTACTCTTTCGTAGAATTCGAGTTTTTTTTTAAATATTTTTTTTGTACAACACGAAATTAGGAATTTAAATCCTTCCACAGTGAAAGTCACGCCTTCTTCGAAATATTGAAAATCGTACTGTTTTTGCAGGTTTTATAAACAAATTCCAATTATAGAAAAGCTACAATAGATTTTAAAGCTGGCAGAGCTGATTAAGTTTGCTATAGATAAAACAGGCATGATGACAAGGAGACACTTATTGACATCAAAACGAAATTAGGAAACAAAAGTAAGACAGGAATGACAGGATAACATAAAAATACGAGAAAAAATATTACCTAAACTGATTATCTATACGAAAGAATTACATATGATTACCGTCGTGGTGTAAGACCAAGCGTCGTTCTATGAATTTTGTCTAGATTTGTTTAGGTAAAATCGAAATTTCCGTACTGGAAATAGATACTTGTCCTGGTTATTATGCAGAATGTCAACATAATTTGATTTTTAAATAATATTACTTTTTCAGATTCGGGAGAATGCAGAGTATATGTTAAATCAATGAAAACTTTAAGGAAGACTTTGAGACTTTAAGGAAAGCTACTTTTGTCGTATGATTTGAATCCAGAAACTCGTGAATTATGCATGTTTTCTCTGTGTATTAAAAAAAGAGGATAGTTTATGATACCACGGTAGACGCATCTTTCTAGCGATTTAAACAATTATCCCGGTTAGGTCATATGCATCGTTGAGGTTAATAGGGAGGTTTTAGCCCATTAACAATAACTATTTCTTTTTGTCTGTGACTATAACTATTTCAGTACGCTTATGCGTGCCGTTGAGGTTAATATGGAAGTTTCAGGCCATCAGCTACAGTGTCCTATCTTTATCTGTTTAGTTTCTGTTTATGTGCAAACAAAACTAAGTATTAGAGTTATCAGCGCTTAAAGTCGGTCCTACGTCGTATATTTTCATTTAAAATCTGGGTCAGTGAGTCGACGCGACCGCCCCGTTATTAACATAAATGATCGTCTTGATCTCCTTAATTTCAGCTGTCGCTACGAAGTAGTTCACAGATTATGAACAAAGGGAAAGCAGTCATGTTGAAAGCTTCGCCCCGGCTTGTTGGTAACCGACCAACCGCCGCGCGGCCTGTAACCACTCGCCCGAAACACTTACTTGTCTGTAAAACGCGGTATTAATATACAATACAAGCAAGCTAATTATACAATTATTTACTTAGGTCATTACGTCAGCTACTCCTGAAGATTTATATAGTCTGATGGTGTTACATCTCTGATGAGCATTGACGTTGTATGGCGTAAGTGTAAAAGCACTACAAATCCACCCATTCCCGACATATTGCAACATTTTCATTTAATTTACTGGCCCACCAACCGACAAGGATGTAAAGTATTGTGAAGGCGCAATTTTTTATTGAGATAAGAGGATATAAGGGTATTTATTTTGAACAGGGGGTCAAAATGTATATATCCGTCTAGGTAGGAAGCTCGCCCAAGACGAAAGACAACTTCCAGACTGAAATCTTTATGTGTGGGTGTACTCCTATATGGAGAGCTAATGGGCCCTTGCTGGGTTGGCCACGAAGACCCATTATTATGTTCAGAGTCGGTCATACTCACGGGTCAACATCCATCCGGCGGCCTCCACGCGTGAAGCGCGAGCCCGGGCAGGACTCTGGCCTTAGGGCTAGTTTCCCCTAGGAATCAACCTTCTGGCGCTCCTGGACGGTCTGCGCACAGTGAGACGTAAACCAATCGACTGTGCACTCTGACTAACAGTCGAGGGAGTCTGGAAGCAGTACTGTTTCCTATAGAGCGGGGGTGGTTGCGGACCTTACGACGACTGCTCTTGAAACGACCATCGGCTACAGATCCTGGGTGAACATCCGGGCCAGGGATGCCGTGGTCCGCGATAGATTCGGTATTCACTGTTTCACGGCTTCGTAAGGGAAAGGGCCGCGCAAGCGACCTCGAACTCGTAACCAATCGAGAGACCGGAGTAATATGGTCGCAATTGGAAGTAAGGGCGTGAGTGTAAGCCTGCTGGGTAACACTCCTGGCTATCTCGCGGTTTAGGCGTTGGCCTCTTACGGGTTGGTGGCGGAGCTTGACGGTGGACTGTTTTGTCCAAGTCTTCTGCGCTCACTCCAGGGAGATAGAACGACTAATCGTTAAAACTTCCTGAGGTGACGGGCTCGCCCGTTGAAGTTGACAACTCTAGTTGTACTCCTATACGATAGCGTCCAAACGCTTCATCCAATTGCGGCATACAGGCATCATTTATGGTCATGGCAAGAGTTGAAAAGATTGTTTTTGTTTTGTGTGTTGATTGTGAAAAGATTGTGTGAAATCGATCCACCAGAGGGCGTGCTAGTCATACTTTATTCTCGAAATATTGGAGAATTTTAGTTAGAGAGCTTTAGTTAGAATATCTCTTATACAAAATCGTCTCGGGGCTACCATTTTGAACCCCGGTCAATATGTATATATCCGTCTTCATCTCTATTTTTTTTGTGTTTCAACTCTTGTCATGACTGAATGATGCCTGCACGCCAAATTTCAGCTTAATCGGTTGAAGCGCTTAGGCGCTAACGTCAAGGAATTCACACAGACACACAGACACAGAAAATGCGTTCACAATACTTTTCTCAACCAGGAAAGTAAAATTGTGATTGAAAATCTCGACTGCGGTCAACTTCAAGTCTTGCATCATGATGAAGTGGAGTGGACTACCATCACTCGTACTTATGACGGATTCATACAG
Organism: Micropterix aruncella; assembly: GCA_944548615.1. Classification (NCBI taxonomy): domain Eukaryota; kingdom Metazoa; phylum Arthropoda; class Insecta; order Lepidoptera; family Micropterigidae; genus Micropterix; species Micropterix aruncella. Next base: position 14,150,955 of record OX155952.1, on the reverse strand, counting down.
TTATTCGGTCGGTCGGTCAGTTGGTCGGTCCGACTGTCCGACCGACCGACCGAACCAAGACCGACTGACCGACCGGTTAACTGACCGACCGAACCGGCTGACCGAATGACCGACCGATCGATCGGCCGAACGTCCGACCGACCGTCCGATCGACCGAAAAACCCACCGACCGACCGACTGAATGACTGACCGACCACCCGGCGAAATACATAGGTGAGAATTTAATTACAGTCAACCAATAGATATAATATAGAGAATAGTCGGGTGACAACTAATGAGAAAGTTATTCATGAATGACGATTGACGAATAAATGATTAACGACCATTTGATTAAGTTATTACCTAAGTCATGACTAAATTAGTCATGATTGATTAGTCGATTGAAAAAATTAGTCGATTGACCCAACACTAGATGACGCGCGTTCGAAATTCAAATTTTCATCGCGTTGCGTCTCATCTTACATGATTTGTTGTTAACAGGAACATGAACACTCTTTAACCCATTAAAGCCTGCCCATAGATCGGCTCGTACGATTTTGATGAAATTGACATAGAAGTTGACAGCAACATTTTTTTTTTAATCTGTCATCACACCTGATATATGACATGGGTATTTAAATACCCGACAGGCATTGGTGTGTTAGTTTTGACGACTGGCATAAATCACCTACAGTTGGGTGGATTGCAATATAATAATAAAGAAGAAGAAGAAGTAGTAACTGCTTTCACTTTGATATATCTTTTAACATATACCGTGTGCATTTTAAGGTTATTATTTGTATACAGGACAACCTGACAGCGTTGATTCGTAAAGATTTAAAATGATTAGTCGAAAGAAAGTTCTGACTGCTACCGAGCTGCAAGCTATTTTGGATAATTGGTCCGATGGAGATTGTGATGTAGAATATAACTTTGGCCAATACGCAGACGCCGTTAATATCGTCATAACACTACCCGATACGGTCGAGTCTGTTAGTGACAATGAAGAATTAGACGACAATTTTCAATTGTTGCACGATAAACTGGAGATGCCTCGTGAGATTGCCGGACAATTCGAAATCGAATGTAATTACGATGACACGAACGAACACATGCCATCGGGCTGTGGTGATGATGATACAGATGTCGTAAATGAACCCAACCTTGAACAAGAAGAACAAGATGGTACGCCAGTGGCTTCAACATCTAGTGGTCGTGGCCGTAAATCAACACAAATCAAGGAAGGCACCGAAGCAATCCCTAATCGATGAAGCAATAGAACCAAAATGGTCTCGGTTGCAAAATTATCAATTCGATAAGATGATACGGCCATTCGATGATACGGCCACTTCATACAAAGCGTTGTATCAAAAGATTGGTGCCATGAATCCTGTGCAGCTTGTGACGAACTACTCGTCACGAGAATTTACTTCCTTAAAATATATTAGTAAAACTCCGATATAATTCATCTTACACTTCGCCACAATTTAATCGGCACATAAACGAATTATCTTGACTTCCAACCGTTGTTATAATCGCATCATGCGATACAACAACGCACACCCCTAGTCGGATTCGGCGGCAAAAATTGCCAGACGACTAAATTCAAAGCCGACCGGATCGGGCGTTCAGTTTTATACCCTCTCTTAGTTTTGAACCGCGGAACGAAGCGGAAGTGCCCGTGGCCGCTGGGGGTCAAACCCCCCAGCGGTTCACATTTTCTTGCAAAGCGGAGCCGCAGTGACACGTATTAGTTCGTCTGAAATTCAATAGTTTACCGGACAACATCAGTGCGCAAATCCCGCAGTCGAACCGCAACGAACCCCAGCCTCCGATGGACCTACCTTCCATACCAGGCGAGTTTCTAGGGTTCACGTTTTTCTGACTCCCCAAATTTTAAAACCCCCCAGAGTTCAGCTAAAAGTACTATATCTCATATTAAACAATTTAATCAATCGAAGCTAGTGAGAGCGCTCTCTATAGTTCGCCTCAGGGCGTTTTTCCCGTTTAATCGTCAATCGACACACTATTCAACCTAGCCAAGCGCGAGAGAGAATCCAAGGATTCGGCGCGTAGTTCCCGTGAAACCGTGGGACGATTCAGAGAACCCGCTCCATAGTAGTCGGCGGCATCCCGACCGACGTAACGCGAGGCCCGCGCGCCGGCGGTTGTTGAAGGTTCTCACCTTTCGAAAGGTCCCTTTGTACAAGCAATATAAAAGCATATCGATAGAGGTGTTCCCAGAATTCCTTCCGAAATCCCCATAATAACCCGTAAGCGCGGACCTACCGTGAGTTTAGCGACCTACCTACCGTGACTTTCCACGTACGCTCCGGCGATTCCCCGCTCTGAAGGGCTTGCAAAGGTACTAGAAGTCCTCCCGAATGCATTTAATATATTTAATCAAAATATTTTCCTAAACGAAACCTGTAATTTATGAGTAAATAAACCTTGTATCGTACTTTGAGTCTTTCTCTTAAAAGGGTTAATCTCTCGCACACGGAGAGAAATTCTATTCCTGCTTACGATATAAATGGTGCAAGGCCAAATTAGTAATATACGAAAGTAACTGCTCCGAATCGGCGCGAAGTTCGCCCCTACACATCGGCGCAGAAACCGCCGCGCAGCGATCTGACAGCTCAGATCGCGCGCGACTTCACAGCGGTCGAATATCTACTTATTTTCCAGGTTCGGCGATAAACCCACAGTAAGTACGTATTATATCCCTATTTATTACTCCTCCACTCTTCTTTCCATAGTTTTCCCCTTTTTCACACAATAGAAGCAAGGCTGTCCTTCTCTTCCAGAAGCTCTCCTTCTCCCGCGCAGGATTCCTCGGGTTTACCACGACCCTTTCCCACTGAGCAGCCGCGGCCCCAGATCCTGTCGCGCATCCCCTTCTGCAGCGTTCAAGGTCAGGCAGCGACCACGCCTGCTTTTTCTCGTAGCGACCCGAATCCCCAATCATCCAAGATTTCCGTGGTGGCGCCCACACACACACATCATTAAACCATTACACCTTTTTTTCCACGGCGATCCTAAATTCCATGAAAGATATTTTCCCATGACCTAACAACAGGCTTTTCCTTAATCGGGTAACGTTACAAGCTTTGGGAAATATTCATCGACGAGGACGTGTTGAACCTGTTGGTCACTTCCACCAACCAATTTGCTGCGGCCAACAATTGTCCATTATTCATTGCATCAATTGGAGAAATGAAAACATTTTAGGGCGTGTTGTATATAACCGGTTACCACACCTTGCCGCAAACACATGGTTATTGTCATCATCCGGGTTGAACAACAATTTTCATCATCCGTGTAGAAGGTCAACTTCCGGGGCACAACTGGTAATGCGTTACGATCGTATCGATCATTTTATCGGAAAACTCAATACACGTCGCCGTTGTCCGCAATGCGGAGGCAAAACTGAATATGGTTGCTTGAAGGGCCAGGCTAACTTGCAACCCGCTCCTTGCTTCCTGGATTACCACAACGGATTACCACAACGCATCAGATAATATGAAGATTGCTAAGGCTAAATAACATATCTCTTTATGTTTCCTCAAGAAAATAAAAACAATTCAGATTTAAATGAGCTTTTATTCACTCCAAAATATTGTTTTCTATATTGCAAAAAAATAGATATTTTTGGTATACACCATGGACTGTTGGGTATTTAAAGTACCATTTTCATTAGACCTGGTTTGACAGCCATGTGTATTGACATATCGCTTTTGGTTTTTCTTTATTATATAGAAAACAACTAAAGCTATCTGGTAAGGGTGAGCGTTTTTCGTTTTTCCCATTTCCCTATATTTGGCAGCACTTTTCCTGAGCATTTCCAGACAAAAAAAAAGCGCGACTTTTACCTATAAAATAACAAAGTTAAACCGCTGAAAATTATACTGTTCTATTATTTATTTTTTAGGCCCATTCTATGCCTTTACAAAAACAAACAAAATGCAGCGATATCTCTCACCTATTCCACGCTAGATTTTTTTAGGTGTCAACACTTTTTTGGGTATTTAAATACCCAGTAGGCTGGAATGGGTTAATGTCAACAGGAACTGCTCATCGACTTTATTTATGAAATGTATGAAAATAATGATTTACAGCCATGACTCTCCCAACGTGAGAATAGAATGAGGTGACACAACCGATTTTTTAAATTAACTTACAAATAAATCGCGCATTCGTCTACTTGCGATCTCCGCGAAGGATATATTAGACACCTTTACCGCTGCCTCTCTAAGCACACTACGTCCACCCGTGGAATCGCAAGCCTGTCGAATTAGTTTTTTATGCATTTAAAAAATGCCCGTTATTCACAAATGTATCCTGGTCGCTCTCGCCTGTAACATCCAGTTACCTTCCAGATCAAAGATTCCATTCCCCTTTCACGTACGTAATGGAATCTCTTTCATTTAAATATGTTAATCCATAACTATATTAAGGCAACATAAGACCTGATAAAAATATCTTAAATGGGCCGACCGGCGAAGAATTATTCAGTGTCACATTTGTAGGGTTTGACCAATAAACATCCAGCGTTGAAGAAGCGTCAGACATCGATAGATTGGTACGTACGAGCTGGCGAGCTGGCGGAAACTGAACGTTTGATCGCAGTGCTTACACAGTTAAACTGTCTTTTCGCAGTTTCGGTATAAGGGTGTTAATTGTTAAGCATATTGAGCGTAACGCTCAGAGCGCTCTTACGTTTTAATTACGTGTAATTAATTTAGGGCCTAAATAAAAAATGAAGCTAAGCGCGACGCTACAAAATTAACAAGTCAATATAATTAAATTAAATTAAAACACACTCACCGCTTTTATACAAGTTTATGATCCAAGAAATTAAACAACTTTTTTGAGACTAATTTATGAATTCGTTCCTTATCGAGGAATTAGCTTAGAAACTTGTTAAAACTAGTGCTTATATTTTCGAAAAAAATCAGGAAATGAAAGTTCTTCAAATATGGTAGTTCCCAGGTATTATGTCACCTTAATCTGATGTAATGTAAATAATAATAATAATCCTAGCGAATAAGCCTGATACAGTTAGTCCGATAGAAATGCATGAAAGACGTATTTAATAGATATAATTACATTATATTTTGTATCGACAACGCCGATATATATAATTATGGGATATTTTATCCGGGAACGGCACTATCCTAAGAGCAGCACGAACAACGCAGGAGGCTGAACCACGACATAGGAAAGTCTCAAACAGCTCTCAAAAAGTCTCAAACAGGCAAATACTGGCATAAACCAGAATTGATAGAAGGCCTTTGGAAATCTTTACCACCTGGGCCGGGTTGATAATGTAAAGCCTGCCTTGTTGTTCGAATCAGAGTGTTCTCAGAGTCATGAGAGTTTTCTAGCTATTTTCAGGACATTGTACGGTATCGCCTGCACTATACTCCTCTTTCTGATCTGCTCCGTCACATTAGTCATGTACCGCAAATTAGAATGCGATGCATCGTCACATTACTGACTTCTTCACATTATCTTTCGCCGTGTATGGAGCCTTTTTGCCGAACCTTCTAAGGAGCTCGCCGATTATAACATGCACCAAAAACAAATTCAGGAACATTTGAAATCGTTTATTTTCATAGGGTACATTCTATATTATATGTTGTCAGGTATGTTTGTCGTAGAATTGTCAGGTAGGTTTTTAGTATTGATGTTACAAATCCGTAAGGTTTTAGCCAGTCTAGCGACTTGAAACAAAATAATCAAAAACCAGGTTGTAGACCTCTCGAAGATTTTATATTCGTTGATTTCAAATAATTACTATTGCAAAATTTTCTATACTCTGGCCAAATTTTGAATCACATTTTTGCTGCCAATACAATATTTTTTACGACGTATCATGAAACCAATTTTCATTTGTTTGCTCAACTTTTTTTAAAATTTTAAATGCGTAATTTCTGCGTAAACGATTTTTTAAATATAAATACGGCAGAAACTCCATTGGATCCCAGAGACTGTCTTTAGCCCAATAGCCATTACACACAGGTATATAAATAATAGTTTGTTTTATGATTTTCGGTTTTGAACACCTTAAATATTTTTAACCCGTTGAGTATGATACGACCAAATCTGGTTCTGAAACAATTATCCGTTGAGTATGATACGACCAGATCTGGTTCCGCGTTTTTTTCACTTTTTTGACGTTCTCATATTTATTCATAATTATCTAATTGTTTTACAAAATGATATTTCAATATTCTATATTCGAAATTTCAATGCAATCATTGTGCAGTTGTTCTTTTTATGATTGGTGTAGTAGTTTCGTAGTTATAGTACTTTCAGGTCGATGTCGCCGAAAATCCTGCAAAAGAGACAGATGCATCCATGAAAATACCCATTTACTCCAAGGGTTAAAATATCAAATTACAAAGAATACTTTATGTGTATAACATTTTTGAGTAAATTGTGTGTAAAATTTGTGTTATTCCACTCTAGGTTACTAGTAAATTATATTCCATCACATTCAATGCAATAGCTTCGCTAATTAATTCCCGTCGTTATTGAACTATTAATCGCGCAGATACATCACAAAGAGATACGAGTGTGAAGTGACCCCCTTTACTGCGACCGACCGCTTTTCCTGCACAGTGCAAATAACAAAACGGCCGCATTTCATTCGAGCGACATCACAAGCCGTAATTTGAAATATTCGCGCTCGAATTCGGCCGGTCGCGAAATCACCAGCCAATAAAACGGCGAAGCGCTTTCGCGAATCGGCCTCAACAATCATAATTTCTCGTACCGATTCGCAAAAATGCTGTCGCGGATATCCGATATTGGCAAACGCGCTCTCCGCGTCCGCGCAGCCCGCGCCCATGGCATACCATTTCAGAGGATAGCTTTAACGAGTTTCATTTGTTTTGGCTCTGTGGAAATAGTCCGTATAAATTTTTTATCCAGTGAAATTCAAATGAAGCTTTTCTGGGCTATTTTGAAGCAGAGTTAAAATACCGCAGCAAATTATTAATGACCAAATTCCTCACAATAAATTCGGTGTAACAAGAGTAGAAAAGGTTGTGGTTGCAATGTTAAAATCAGTCTACCACCCCTGGCTCCCCGGCCACACTCGTCATATTTCAATTTCAAAATATTTTACCTATAGACTTGAAATTTGGTGCACAGATAGATGCCTTGTTGGGCCGAAATTATATTGAATTTTCGCTGGTCAGTATATTTGCGTAAATGATTGAACCAGATGTATTGAACTTTACTGTTATACTACAGGGTCCGCCATGTAACGTTTTTTTTTCAACTAGTGCTTATTTCGTGTATGGCAACACTTACCTCATGTCTGATTTGACAGATAATTAGTTTTATCCTTCCGCTGAACGAATATGGTTGTGTATACGCTTGAACAACGCTGGGAAATCTTGCGACATTACTTTGAAAATCATGGTAATGTTGCAGAATGTGTGCGAAAATTGCGTACGGATTTTGGAAGAAGAGAAGCACCGTCAGCTCCGTATGTTCGTTACCTTGTGAAAAAATTGAAAGAAACTGGCATCCTCATCGATAAACCAACGCGTGAAAAGCCAAAAACAGTGCGTACACCCGAGAATATTGCTGCTGTGGCCGAAAGTGTGCGTGAATCGCCATCAACATCAGTTCACCGTCGTTCTCAACAATTGGACATTTCGCAGACATCATTGAGACGAATTTTGCGTAAAGACCTTGGTATGACGCCGTACAAAGTCCAATTGGTTCAGGAGTTGAAGCCAATTGACCATCCAATGCGTTTTCGCTTCGCTAAGTGGGCCTGCGATCGACTTGCAGAAGATGCGGATTTTGCCAAAAAAATCATCTTTTCAGATGAAGCTCATTTCCATCTTGGCGGGTATGTAAACAAGCAGAATTGTCGCATTTGGGGCACAGAAAACCCGCACGCATTCATTGAAAAGCCGGTGCACCCAAAACGAGTCACTGTTTGGTGCGGATTTTGGTCCAGAGGCATAATTGGGCCATTTTTCTTCGAAAATGAGCAAGGAGTGGCCGTTACCGTCAATGGCGATCGTTATCGGGCCATGTTGAACGAATTTTTGTTCACAGAAATTGAAGAGGAGGATATTGGCAACATTTGGTTTCAACAGGACGGCGCTACGTGCCACGCAGCCAACGCTACACTTGATGTTTTGCGCCCTGTTTTTGAAAATCGCATTATCAGCCGCAGAGCTGATGTCGTTTGGCCACCTCGGAGCTGCGATTTGACACCGTTGGACTACTTTTTGTGGGGTGCCGTCAAAGATAAGTGTTACGCCGACAAATCAGAGACAATTGACGCTTTAAAGGACAATATTCGTGAAGCCATTGGTGAAATACAGCTGCACACAATCGATAATGTACTTAAAAATTGGACCCATCGTGTAGGCTACTGCATGGCCAGCCGAGGCAGCCATTTGAATGAAATTATTTTCCTTCACTAACCGGAGGGATTGTACTTTCAAATAAAAAAAGAAATTTGAAAAAATATTCAGTAGTTTTTTTTTAATAGCATTTTCAAAAAAAAAAAGTTATTTGGCGGACCCTTTATATAATAAATATAAGATAATAAACAAAATGTAATATATTGTAATATAATGCAAAAGAATAATAATATAATAAATTTAGATCGTTATATTTACATATTTGTGTATGTATGTATATGTATGTGTGTATGTGTATATGTATCTATATGAGTACCTACGTCAGTTAGGCTTCTCCATCTTAGTCAGAAAATAAGTCGTATGCCCAGATACAGGCTATATTCGGCCTAGTTGGGTATGCGCTGAGCATGGTAATGTGAATGTGGGCCGTTGTTTCTTCGCACCATTACTTGGTATGGCCATTTATATGTGTTTTATAATTATGTTTGAAATAAATAAATAAATAAAAAATAAATTTAACCGTTATGTGCACAACCGGGTACCCGGGTGCCCACCTCGTCATATTTTTCCTCATAACAAATGAAAATTTTAATGTCGACCTGAGCTTTTAAATCCCCATTATTTAACTCTTTTAGAAGCTGAAAACACACTGGTATTTGTTTTAACGTCGTTTTAATGACGTTAAAGTACACGTGCTTAACGGGTGTAACCGGGTGTAAGTAACCGGGATGTTTTGACTTAGTAATTAGTTTGCCATTGATAACTATTCCATTGAGTAAACAGGCGTCAATTAGAATTAGAATATTTTCGAAGTTAAATGACAACATACAAGTTTCGTTTATATAATTCACAATATAACAAGTTATGTTTATATAGCGCAATCAATAAATTTAATTGCCGATACACAGTGTTCATCGCGGACAGGCTTTTCGCAAACTGAACATCATTTTCGCGTCTTCCTGCGTCTTATGTTCATTTCTTTTTAGCGAAAATGAAAAGAACCTGTAATATTTTTCTTATCAGTACTAACTCGAGGTTGAGTTCCTTTTTCAGAAACAGCGGAAGGAGCAAGCTGTTGCCCAATCACGCTCTCAATCGGATTTTTTGTATTGTAGTGGCGCATTATTTGTCCATTTACAGAATGACTTTCGATAAAAGGTTTAGCCAGTTCCTCAATCAGTTGACGCAAGAAAGTACGTCGCTGATTAGTTTTATTTTGGACCATTTTGTTGTTGTTATAATAAATTATATATGAAGCAAGAGCGCCTACGTCTAAGATTATAAATAGGATAGAAACATCAACGAAACCAGACGTTTCGGTGACGTTGCAGCCACCGTACATATCAAAACCGTTAAAAACGTCCAGCGAGAAAAATCGACGATATGCGAACATATATTGGATAGCGGAAGTAACCACTGGATGCAGTTTCAAAATCCCATTGTGCTATCCAAGGAACAATTCTACTTCCCTCGCATGATCCGGGAAGCCATTGACTTAAGAAGAACCCCGAACTTCAATAGAGACGACGCGACGGGTACAAACTCTCTTCTACGTGGACCGCTCTTCTTAAAATGTTCCCGACGGCGAACGCCGAACGCAAAGACGTAAGACAGGATACAGTGAGTGTTGTGTGCAAGACGGATTTTAAAAATTCGCGCGCTCCGAGCCCGGCCCCTACCAAAGTTAAAACCTACGCAGTGGCGGCAGCGGTATGCGGCCTACCCGCAAAACAACGGATTGACAGCTCTTCAGTCTACCCTTGACAACGGCGGCTGCAACGTCACCGAAACGTCGGGTGCTACAAATTTCACGCGGTAAATTCGTTTTCTATCCTATTTATAATGTCAAACAACCGCGATAGTCTTAGATTTTATACGTCTAAGATATTGAAAAATATAGAAATATACCATCTCTGAGTGCGCCTATGTATGGTATATAGTATTACCATTTGATCCATTGTATCTACGCCACTTTTGTATTTATTATAATATAATAATATCATGATTTTTCTTTTTATCATCATTTATAGCAGAATTAAAGTGCATTGTCGAAAGTAAAACTACAGCTTTGTTTTTCTTTGGCACGTACAAGTAGAGTTCAACATGTTCATGAAATCCAAAGAGAGTAGAATATTCTTCTCTGAGTTTATGGGGAGCCATTTGTTTTGGAATGTAAGGCTTATTTTTCCTTATAGTACACAATAGTTAATTGCCACTACAACAGTTGTTTATCGAGAGGTAAAGTAGTTAAAAAATATATCCATGATAACATTTCTGACACTCCCTTTGAACGATGATGTAAGTTTTTCACAACACTCTCTCCTTGATTTTTTCACGAAGAATTCCAGTTTTTCATTTAGCCAGCATTGGCTAAATGTCACGTATAGGAGCCTATTTATACTTTTCCGCTATCGATACGACATTGTCAAATCGAATAAATCTCACTATGGAACGAAATCTTTTGAGACCCATTAACGCGCGGTAAAGTAAAAGTAAAATAAATTTATTCCAAACGATTCCGTTCATATTCACACTCAGAAATTAAACAAGAGGCTGTACCACGACACAGAAAAGTCTCAAACAGGTAATACTGGCATAAACCAGAATTGATAGAAGGTTTTACCTTCATAATGTAAGAGTTCATAATGAGAGTTTTCTAGCTGTTTTCAGGACATTGCACGGTATTGCCTGCACTATACTCCTCTTTCTGATCTGCTCCGTCACATTAGTCATGTACCATGTGTATGTAGCCTATTTGCCTATCAGTTCTAACTCTAGGTTGAGTTCCTTTTTTAGAAACAGTGGAAGGAGCAAGCTGTTGCCCGATCCCGCTCTCAATCGCAGACCACCTAAGCAGATAAAATGTATAGAGAATATTCATATATTTACAAAACGCCGCAAATCATTGCTGATGTGTCGTTTCTCATGTTTCGTGCCTGCGGAAAGGCTAATTGTCATTTTCAAGATTCTGCGCTCTCGCTTTCAATATATAAATTTAATATTAATTATCAAACGCCTCAAAGAGGAGCGTAAAACAAAGTTAATAAACTTCAACTTTGCTGCGTATGCCAGTGCCTATTTAACGAAAACAACAAAAGTTGTGCGTTTTTTGTGAGTGATTGATGAACAGAAATTAAAAGGGTGGAGTAAAGGGTGCGGAAACGACAAATCGACAAATATCCATCGCGGAATAACCAAAATAAGAGGCATAATCACAAATGTTCCAACTATATATGCTTATCTAATTTTTGAATAAAGGTTTATACAAGGTTTGATATGATTATGTATTTTCGATACCTTACGAGTAATAGGAGGAAAAATAGCGATAAAAACGAGACACGGTTGTAGCCACGTAATTCTCATAGTATTTAGGAGTTTACCAAACTGACAATTCAATCATAATATACTAATAATTATGATAATAATATTTTTTCCATGGAAAGAAGCAAAAAATGCAAACAAACAAAAACCACCCAACTGGAAAAATGCCCCTACTAGGGTAGATTCTTTTCTTATGCAATTTAGATTTCTCATTTTTAGATTTCTCAATATTAAATAAATAAATAAAATACAAATGGAGCTGCCATGGAATTCACCGACCGAAATCGGGCCTTATCATATACAATTATTACACTTCTCCCCCAGAAGTAAACAGAAGTGAACGGTGGATTCCGGACTAACGACCGGCTGTGGTAGGTTTAGGAAGCTGTCTTGCCATATGTGAGCGTTTACCTTACCACCTATTCACTCTCCCTTCGAAGCCATAGAATTTGAGATGCGGAAATCGCGGTTTTAGATATTTTTTCTTGAAAGGAGTTTATTATTTTCCTGGAGAGACCAAGATCTTTAAAAAGGTGAAACAAAGATTTAGCTGGCAGGCCACGAGCACCAACTTGCACCGAGTGAAGGTGAACATTGTAGCTGTTCCGGGTGACGGCATTTGCAAGATTATGGTATTTATTTAATTTGTACTCGTGGTCTTTTGGGATATTTGATTAATATGGAACAGTTATTTATTTATTTATTATTTATTAAATATTTATCACGGTTCCGATGCTTATAAGAACTCGAGAACTTTTATGAAAATAATTAAGAATTGTTTACTTACCAACAAACAGCAAAAACGGGATTGCGCGAAACATCTTCTGAAGTGATCTCAGAAAAATCTTCATGTCGTAAATATCATCTGTAATATAAATATTTATAAAATAAATATTGTGGTTGTAACTAAAATAATTTTAATCTTGGTACGAATGTGTTTTTTTATACGCTTTCAGTGTTTTTTTTAATGCAGAGCGTCTGAATATTTGAAAAACTTTCTTAGGCAAACTTCGCGAGCGTTTAATACAAAGGAAACCACGCAAAGTTGGTAAACTTTTTCATAGGGAGGTGAAAGTGCCGTAAAAATGGCGATAACGCACCCAGAGAAGACCATTGATGGCGATAATAAACATGAAAAGTTGCTGCTAATTCGGTGATTTATGCGGCAAGTTGGGGTCCGGCAAGTCGGCGGAGCGGACGGGGAGGCGGCAGGCGCAGCGGACGCGACCCGACGCCACGAGCACACTGTGCGACTGGCGGCGGCGGCGTCGCGACGCCTCGACTCTCGCCGCCCTCAGCATCACCGACAGAGATGAAAAAGCGCGCGCCGCGCATGAGCTTTGGATCATTTTCACTTGATTTACAAAGTTTGCGGTAGAATTTATACTACCTGGCTTGAGCTGTCTGAAAAGTTAGGAGGGAGGCTATTGCTGCTTATTCTCCCTTTCTTCTTGGAAATATTCAATTTCCTCTGATTGAAATCCGTCAAAATTAAATCATACATAAAATTGTCGAAAGATTAAACATAATAGTTCATATCTGACATAATAGTTCAAACTGTAATATACTGTTTGTATATGACACCCAGTATATTACGGTAATATCTGACATAATAGTTCAAACAGTTCAAACTGTTCAGACATAAACTTATGTTTATGTCTGAGATATTACAGTCTGAACTATTACAGTTCATACTGTAATATTTCATGTCCGTAATGAAATTATAATATTCCTCTATGTACACTTATAATACCCATTTAAATTATTGCTGTTATACTCGTTTATATAAACCTCGACGGCGCAATTTGAAAAATTCTGTAATTAGTCTGTAATTAGCGGCTTCCTTGTAGGTACTCCCTTTTCTACACGACTTACCAAAAAAAAAGGATTGTTAAGTGTTCATCAAACAATTCATCTATTTATATTTTCCGTTTATATATACCACCATAACTTTCAAACGCTTGAACTGATTTAGGAGTGTGTGTTATTGTTAGACTAGTTACGTTATCCCGGCCGTCAAAGGGTGCCTAAACTGTCAAAATATCAAATAAATATTTGTTGAAATATCCAAACGTCAATAAATTAAGTTACATCATATGGCTATACAGGATGAGTATTTTATTAGTGACATCCTTGCAGGGGTGAATCAGCGCGAGCTAGTAAGCAACTTTTTTTTTTTTTGAGAAAAACATATATTTTTAAGCTATTGCATAGCTTTTATCGCGGGCCTAGGCCAGCGCGGCGACCGAATGAAGAAATTTCTTAACGAAAATTAATGATTTTAAACTGATAATTACGTCTAAATGAGTACTGCTTACGATTCGAAAAAAATATATGTTAAACAAGAACATTTTCCTAATATTCTTAGCTTTGAATATTTTAGATTTTGTTTATATTACATAGTGTAATTAATTTGTGAAATTAGGTCTAACCGAACACAAAAACGACTACTACGCAAATACTATCTGGCGTATTATTATGAAACCTGCACCATTTTAAAGATAATTTAATTATCTATCTTTTTATCTACGAATTTGTTCGAATAATTCGTTTTTTTTGCTTTATTGAATAAAAGATTCGTGCGCGGCGCTCTATCGAAAGACGTTTAAATTATTCCGAATCATTTGCTTCCGCAGCCGCAAATGATTCGGAATAATTTCGACGTTTTCCGATAGAGCGCAGTTATCTAATATCAGAAAAAATAAAATAAAAAATACGTGTGGCACTCGGGGACTGCCACGGTAAAGCTATTGCATAGCATTTTTTTAACAACTTATGCAATTTTAATTATTTATTTATTTTATTTTTTCTGATATCAGATAACTGCGCTCTATCGGAAAACGTTGAAATTATTCCGAACCATTTGCGGCTGCGGAAGCAAATGATTCGGAATAATTTAAACGTCTTTCGATAGAGCGCCGCGCACGAATTTTTTATTCAATAAAGCAAAAAAACCGAATTATTCGAACAAAATCGTACATAAAAAGATAGATAATTAAATTATCTTTAAAATGGTGCAGGTTTCATAATAATACGCCAGATAGTATTTGCGTAGTAGTCGTTTTTGTGTTCGGTTAGACCTAATTTCACAAATTAATTACACTATGTAATATAAACAAAATCTAAAATATTCAAAGCTAAGAATATTAGGAAAATGTTCTTGTTTAACATATATTTTTTTCGAATCGTAAGCAGTACTCGTTTAGACGTAATTATCAGTTTAAAATCATTAATTTTCATAAAGAAATTTCTTCATTCGGTCACCGCGCTGGCCTAGGCCCGCGATAAAAGCTATGCAATAGCTTAATAAATAATTATAATTGCATAAGTTGTTAAAAGTGCTATGAAATAGCTTTACCGTGGCAGTCCCCGAGTGCCACACGTATTTTTTTTTTTCAAAAATTATATTTTCTAAAAAAACTTTTATAAGGTTGTTCAAATTTCTAAAAAAAAAATCTTTCACTTTTTTTTTGTATACCTAAACCACATTTGTTTAATAAACACAAACCTTTAGTTGCTTGAGCACCGAGAGCAACCGATTGCGTGCGGCGGCGGCTGTCTGTGGGAGGCTATATAAAGCGTCACTAGTGGCGCGTGATCCACGAGATAACTGCCCTTGTGACGCCACACTCAGAAAGCTGAGTCAATGGTCCCGGCTCTTTTGAAGCCCCGCTAAAGGGCAATTGCCCAGCAGAAGGCGTGACGGACCTTAGACAAGGCCCGTTTACTGACCCACAGGATACTTAATCGTCTTTAAGCACTGGTGGATGTTTTTAGAGATAACACGCTTCAATGGGGCCGTATCGGAGCTTGCGTAAATGTAATTTCGTTTTAACGAATATCGTTTCAACGAAAAACTTTAAAAACGTGCTATTCCGCGCGAAAAAATCATTTCTAATAATTATAAATATTATAGTTATTTTTTGTATTGGCAGTTGTGTTTTTTAGTTTTTTTAATTATTGCTCTTGTTAGTAATGCTATTAAAAAAGATTCTCACTTATCACTTGCCAAAAGTGATTAGATTGCGAGAGTGTTCTTATAGGGATGCTGCACCTCATCTACTTCCATATATATTTGCATTGTTCCCAAGCGAAGCCGACAAATACGCTGACAAATTCGCTGAGATTCGTCAACAAATTCAAATTCGCGCCATTATCCTAAAACCGCACCAACGCGTATATTGGCGCATTGCATATGCAAAGCGTCGATGCGATATGAGCGAGCAGAGAGACTGTTTATCTCGCTTCCATTCATATGTAGGCTCGAATGGTAAGCCTCCTCACCTTATCACACTATTCCGCAGCGCAGTTCACGCCACACAGCACAGCGTGATCGAGAGTGCTCCATTGCTAATTTTGATTACTTGTCTCCCTTTCTCTCACTGGCTTTCATTAAGCTTCTAGCGAATGTAAATCTGTGTTATGAATCCAACACAAATGTATAGATGTCAGTCGGTTCGAATGGGTTCATAAATTGAAACATTATGTTAAGCATACAAGTGATTAAGATTGGTTTGAAGAAAGGGTGGCAAAACATCAATTGGCCTATACTTAGGAAAATATGAATCCGGCACTGGTGACGAATCACCCCCATTACATTAATTCCAAAATGTCAGTAACATAATAAAATATAGTAACATAATGAAAACTTTTAATAAAATCTTAAAGCGATTTCTACAACTTTTAAATTTGTGTAGACATAAAATCCTTAAGAGTTCTGTCACTATCATCGCAGACGAATTGTCGGTTATTTTTAATCATTGTTTGGAATATCGATTCTTTCCCTCGGAATTAAAACTGGCAAAAGTGATACCTATTTACAAAAAGGGATGTTGTGACAACATGACTAATTATCGCCCTATATCGCTTTTGCCAGTTTTTAGCAAGATTCTTGAAAAAAATATTCTCACGAGATTGACCAATTTCTTTTCAGAAAATAATATTCTCAGCATTAAGCAATTTGGTCTCCAAAAAAATCTTTCAACCCAAGATGCCATCGCTAATCTCATACAGAAAACACTACTAAGCCTTGACAATATAAAAAAAACAGTTGGCATTTTCTGTGATCTCTCTAAGGCTTTTGATTGTGTAGAACATTCAGTTCTACTAGAGAAACTAGAACACTACGGGATTAGGAATAGGGAACTAGCGCTCATACAGTCCTACTTACAAGGTCTTACCCAGATTACGCAAGTGATAAGTAGCAAAAGTACCCCACAAAGTATCTCCAAAGGTGTCCCTCAAGGCTCTATACTCGGCCCGTTTCTTTTTCTGGTTTATATAAACGACATCCCTGATTGCATTAGGCCAGTGGATGATGAGATTATCCTATTCGCCGATGACACATCTCTTCTTTTTAGCGATAAAAATAGAGACGAGCTTGAAATAAGGATCAATGAAACGATAAATAGACTTGCTGTCTAGTTCCAAGTTAATAAACTCTCGTTGAATGTTTCAAAATCTGAAACATTGTGTTTTTCTTTACGGCCGTCCGAATCTAATAATATAGCCTTATTCTTTGGAACACACGAATTGGAAAATGTCTCTTCTACTAAATTTCTAGGTTTGCAGATCGACCAAAAATTGCAATGGTCCGATCACTTAGAAGAGCTTAGTAAAAAGCTGTGTAGGGATGTTTACGCAATAAAAAAGATTAGAAATTTATGCGACTTTGAGGCTGCTAAATTTTATATTGTGTATTTTGCTTATTTTCATTCTTTGATGACATATGGCCTAATGTTTTGGGGAATGGCAGCAAATTCGAAGAGGATTCTTATCCTTCAGAAAAGGGCTTTACGCAGTCTTTACAGAGCTTCTCCAAGAACTTCGTGTAAGCCGTTTTTCATCGAGTCGGGAATCATGACGATGTACTCATGCTATATCCAACAAAATATTATGTTCGCTCGTAAGCACATATCGGATGTCCCGGCGAATAGCGATTTCCATCAACACAATACAAGAAATAAATTTGATCTACATCTAAATCGGCACAGGCTTAGTAAAGTGCGCAACAGTTTCGTTCACCAAAGCTTGTGTTATTATAACAAGGTCCCAACACATATCAGAAGTCTTGGAGAGAACCAATTCAAAAAAATCTTATTTAATGGCCTAGTCAAGAATCCAGTATATGGCTTAAGAGATTTGGATAATGCTGAATTCTTATTCCAAGAGCATCCTAATGTAAAATAACGGAAAATTCATGATAATCAACTTTTGCCAAAGAGCGTAATTTTTATTTTTATTTTTATCGACGACGGCTATATTGCTAGATTTAACAATTAATTTAAATTTAGATATTTTGGTATACCCTTATGTATTTTCATGACCATCATATTATTGCCTTGATAATTATGACTACATACATTGAGCTCTTTTTTTGATCAGCAATTTTGATCATTAGATTATTTTCTATTTAGCAATGGTTTTCAAACCAATTATAATTTACTAAAATTAATTTATATTGCCACAGCTATATCATGATATTTAATATTCTTTAATTAATTACATTATTTAAAATTTTAGAGGCAAAACGAATCCAAGTGTAGGAAAGCCTACCTACATACTGGAGCAGAACTAAATTGTTATTGTAATTGTAATGTACGGGGTATATTTTTACAACAAATTTGAGGTATTTTGTTTAAAGGAAACCTATAGATGCCGCTGGCGCTATGGTGCCAAGAAAAAGAAACAGAGGTCATCGGGGAACTATTCATTGTTGCTATTATGTGAAAACAAGTTTCAAAATCTGCCAGTAAAGGGAATACATATTTCAGAATCTGCCAGCAGAGGGAAAATTTATATACATATACCTGTATAAACATTCAGCCTGCTTATAGCTGTGCTCGCGAAATTCTAAAAGTTGTCGGACGATTTACTTGAAATTTTGACACAAATTTGCATTCTAATCTGTGCATGTTCTATTGAAAATTAGCGTTTGCCACAATTTTGTATTCGAAGATGCACGTTGACTTCGACATCGGTACTTTTAAGATTTGTTTCATATCAGACTAAGCCACTGCGAAGCGTAGCCACCCAAGTAGCACAAATTGGCTATATAACGGTTACGGTAATGTTATCGCTACACCTATTAGTCACAAGAACTGGTCATATATCAGCCATATAAACGTTTATATAACGTCTATGCCACCGGATTAGGTGCACTTTATGCGGATTTCAGCTGAATAGTGGCTGAATAGCGGTCATAACGGCAAACTTTTGTGGTATAAGAAAGCTGAATAAACGCGTATAACGCACTTCTAGCGCTTGCTGTGGCACGCTTATATATCCAACGGATGTAAAAGTGTCTCCAATTGATACCTTATTACAACTCCTGTTAGGGTAAACCTAAAGAAATAAATAAAAACCTAAGACCTAAACCCCAGAATCAAATTGTCAGGTTCGGATTTAGAACGAGTCCGGCAGTACAAATACCTCGGTGCGTGGTATTTGTACAAATACCTCGGTGGGTAAATAAAGAATGGAATTGCGCACAAGAAATTCGTAGCCGGATTGAAATCGCCCAGCATCCTTTAAGAAAATGGAAAAGGTAATATGCGGCCGGAAACTTGACATCAAGCTCCGAATACGAATTCTCCATTCCTATGTGTGGCCTGTGGTGATTATGGTAGCGAAGCTTGGACCCTGAAAGCTGACACCCAGAATAGTCTTGAAGCATTTTAGATGTGTTGGTACCGGAGAATGTTCCGCATTAGCTGGATCCAGAAAGTTCCCAATGTTAGAGTACTCCAACTTGTCGGTAGAGATCGCGAACGTTTACCCATAATAAAGCACAGGAAAGTGGCGTACCTGGGCCACTTGCTGAAACGATACCAATTGCTTCAGTTTATTATTATGGGGAAAATTTGCGGTAAACGACGAGCTGGAAGAAGAAAAAAATATTGGCTCTGAAACATCCGAGAGTGAACAAACGTCTCAAGCGTAGAAGAACTACTTCGCTTGGCCTAAGACAGGGAAAAAATCACAGAGCTGACAGCCAATCTCCTCTAGGAGGGGTACTATAAGAAGAAGAAGATTAGGGTAATGCCTTGGAATGATATAGAATAGTAACAAAAGGAAGCTGCATGATCATTTGCCGTCGCAAACATGGAATTCCTAATGGATACTAATATATTGTATTTTATTGACATTAAAATGATTATATTGTAGTTTAATACACCAAATTCTCCTACGCATATCATTTCATCGACAATATCAAGTAACATGTCTAACAAAATTTTAACGCGCCTTGAAAATATTAATATTTTAACTCATAATTATGGTTTAAGTTTTTAGTAAATTAATTTTATTTTTCGTAGTAAACAAGAACATTTTCTGGGTATTGTTCACATACTTTGAAATAGGATTTACCTATAATACGTGTATTTTATGACTTAAAATGCCTTTAGAAACATAATACAAAAATTTTAGGTTATAAAGGTTCGAAAAAAATGGCCGCTTTGTTTTCCTTTATAAAATTATAAGCTGTCCAAATGAGGGCTTAGTGACAACTATACAGGTTTAACTCTTTGTAAACCAATTACCACACTTCAATACGACTATATACGCTGTATAAGGGTGGGTCTTGTAACCAATATAAATCCTTCTTTGGAGTAAGGGTAATGTAGTAGCTTTTGTTTTGTTTGTTTTATATAGGTTATTTATTCGACAGATACAGCTGTTATGTAGTTATAAAATGGTTATAAATTAGTATGCTATATAGCGATTATACCATCCTTATTCAACTAAAAAGCTTTATACTACAGAATTATATAACTAAAAGACACCTTTACATAGCTGAGAGTTAATCTGAACACCTTTACATGACTTTTAATCAGCTTATTAAAGATATATTCGGCACCTCTTATATAGCTTTTGTGCTTGTTGGGCATGTTTAGCTAGTTATCAAAAACAAGTGAATATATTAAAAATAATAAAAAACAAGACTGCCGTTACAGAAAGAGAACTATTCTATTCATAATTATTTGAATTACGATTTTTATGAAATGTTTGTGGTTTATGTATTTATCCATATAGCTAAATGTATAATTTAGGAATGTACTGAATGAGACATTTTATTTGACACTAAGCACGATATATTTATGTTAATTTATTGATATTTGGACATTTAGACAATTACTTTTTGACATTCGGATAGTTTAGGCACCCATTGACATTCAGGATGACATAACTATTCTAAAAATATCACACACTTCTAAATCGGTTCAAGTATTTAGAAGTTATGGTGGAATAAAACTTCAGGGTTTCATCGTTAATAGATACCGGTTTTTTTCCCAAGTAAAATTGCATAGTTTTAAATTTTCCAAAATGTTGGATTGGGGGGGTAAATTCGTAAGAACCAAAAGCGGTTACTTGAAAATCGGTAATATTTTAGTGAGTAATAATTAAATACTTTGTATAATTTATTTTGCTAAATTGATATTACAAATATTTCTCTTTGTTACTAGGCGTTCCGGATCTTTTCCTGACCGCGGGCGCGAAGAGGAAAAACGAAAAAAAACTTAACTGTCAAATGATGAATAATCAAATAAGACAAAACGATTCTAACAAAAAGACACATTTTTTTACAGCGGTTCAAGCGTTTAGATGTTATGGTGGAATAAAGAATCGGAAATTATACATTGATGAATCTTAAACACAAATCACTCCTTTTAAGCAGTCGTGCAAAAAGGTAACATATGGGCTAGTGATCAATCTCAACCCTCAAATTCAACCTCAGCACACTCTACTGTGCTTCTTTATCTTCTAGTAGCTAGGATGGATTCTGGAAATCTTATTTTATTTTTGGATTTCATTATTATTTAAAAAAAATCGGTTGTGTCACCCCAAGACTTTCCTGACTAGTATCCGGGGAGGTGCGAAAAAACAGCGACATTTTTTACTCTAGTACCCCAAATTTGTATGGCAGGTACCCCAAACGTTGGTCGTAAGTACCCCAAAAACTAATAGGTTCTTCCGATGGTTAACAGAAGCTTCTATGCCAAATTTTAACTTAGACAGATTAAGCGTCTGGGCGCTATCGCGGAAACAATTTTTTCGCCGGGAACCCCAAATTTGTATGGGAGGTACCACAACCGTAGGGCGTAGGGACTCCAAAAACTAATGGGTTCCTCCGACGGTTAACAGAAGCTTATATACCAAATTTCAGCTCAATCCGATTAAGCGTCTGGGCGCTATCGTGGAAGAATACATACATACAGACAGACATACAGACATACTGACATACAGACATACATACAGACAGAGATCGGTCTGGAAATAGTCTCAATCGTCTCAGGGAGTCTCAAAATATATATTCCCATCTTCATCTCAAAATTTTTTTTTAGCGCGATCACAATACTTTCCTTTCCGATAGGTCGTCAGGAAAGTAAAAACAATAGACCGAATTTTATATAAAGGACGTCTGCCAATACCAAGAAATATCACGACCTGCAAAAGCTTTGTAGTACAAATGTGATACCGCCACGATATCACGAGGAATATTTAGGAATGCCACATGGCAACATACATGAGCGTTTGGCCGAAACTGACGAAGATGATTCAGACTTAGCCAGCGAAAATTAGTTATTACACTGCTATGTAGGTACTGAGAATGTAGGTACTGAGAATTAGACTTAAGAAAGTAATTTTAATTAATTGTTGTGTTTGATTGGTTTCATTTTAATTTTTTACTTATTTTTACTTTTTTATATAAGAAAATTAATACTACTACTGATACTAATGTACATAGGTACGGAGAATTAGATTTGTATGGGAGGTACCACAACCGTAGGGCGTAGGGACTCCAAAAACTAATGGGTTCCTCCGACGGTTAACAGAAGCTTATATACCAAATTTCAGCTCAATCCGATTAAGCGTCTGGGCGCTATCGTGGAAGAATACATACATACAGACAGACATACAGACATACAGACATACATACAGACAGAGATCGGTCTGGAAATAGTCTCAATCGTCTCAGGGAGTCTCAAAATATATATTCCCATCTTCATCTCAAAATTTTTTTTTAGCGCGATCACAATACTTTCCTTTCCGATAGGTCGTCAGGAAAGTAAAATATCCTATCAGCAAAAAGTTTTCTTTATATTTTTAGTTATTTTACGAAATGCTATAATTTGTAACTTGTTAGGAGGAGTTATTTCAGGACGAAATAGCAATTACTTTCAGTGGCATTCCTTTATTCAGCAATTACATTTTTGTCGTCGGCTCCGCTACTACTCGTCGTTTTTAATTACAGCAGAAAATTATTTATGTTCACAACAAGTGTTACAGAACAAGCCATAAATTTAAGTCATGGAAAATGTCCCAGCGGCTTTTCGTGGTAAGTGGTAAATCATCATGTGGCAAACATTTTACCGTAGATATGTATTTAAAGAGATACACATAATAATGTATAATTTAATATCAAGTAATTAATTGGTATATATTTCCCTAACGTACACTGGTTCCCACAAATTGTTAGCGAAATATGATTATTTCGGCGATTGAAAAAATATATTTTCTTTCTCATGACTCAATTTATTATACCATAAAATGGTTTTTGGTCAATGTTTAACCGCTCGAAAGCCAGCCTTCGCGCGCAAGAAATTACACCACAACTTTTTGGTCGATTTTGTAAACAAATACAGACAATATCGTTTTTTTTACGAATTCCCTATTATTACTTAGTAATTAATCTTGTTAGTCGTGTATATTATATATTTATATAATACTAGCTGACCCGTGCCCACTTCGTTGGGCGGTAAAACTTTTTACCTGTGATGACATTATGTGTGTGGTTCGGTTAGTACTGAGTGCTATGATTTATTTCCCGACTGCCAAAAGAAGGGTTATATTTTTACTGCATATGTATGTATGTATTTGAGTGCCAATTTGACTATAATACCGTTATTTGTGAGTGTCTTCTTGTGAGTGTCTTATTTGTGAGTGTATTATCTCTTTCAATATATATGCAGTAAAAGGGAAATTATATGCAGTAAAAGGGAAAAGTCTTTTGTTTTACGAAACGATAAATTTACTTATTTTGATAAGAATTCATAATTGTTGATAATATGACCAATAAACATGACCTAACGACTTAAATTATTTTTTTAATATAAAACACTACTTTTTGTGACTTAAATATAAAAGTTAGACATATGCTATCTGTGACTTTTTTGTAGGCATTATCAAGTTCTACAACTTTTCTTTAGAACTTAATCATATATCTCTCATCGTTAAGGCAGCGTTAGTTAGAAACGTTTTCGTTCGACCGCTTATTCTCCGACTTACTTTGTAAATCCGACCACGAAAAAGTCTTTACATTTTTCGGATTATTATATAACCTATAACACTCACAAATAACGTGGCTTTCTATTGGTAAAAGAAATTTCTAAATCGGTTCAGTAGATCCAGAGATTAATTCCTACAATATCACAAACTTTACCTCTTTATAATATTAGTATAGAAGTATAGATATATGGGGGCCGGCCGAAAACGGTTACGCGCGGATCTGTCAAATGACGCAGTGCCTCTAGGCACTGTTGGCGTCCGACGGATTAAATTAGATGATGCGATATGTTAGATGACTTAACGTGGATTCTAAATATGCACAATATAGAATGTTCCCAGCGATAGTATTCATCGAGTCAAGAAATTCACTCGGATGCTGTCGAACAAATGTGGCTTCAGGAATATTCTGAAATGTTACCTATGTACAGCGGCTTTCTCACTCCAACTTCATAAACCTAAACCTAGTAGGACTATTGATGATGTATCGTCCGTCTATAAGCTTTTGCACAATCGACTAGTCAGCCCAGCTAGTCTATCAAATGTTCAAATTAGTAGGCCACCGCGACTAACGAGGATCACTCTCTTGTCGCACACATTTTCTCTTGTCGTTTGCAATAGCAATATCGCGTCGAATAGACCTCTTACCAGAATGTGTCTGTTTTTGATACAATATGTAAAGGATTAGATGTATTTTATGATTCTATCGAATTATTTAAAGTTTTAATCATATGTAACCTTTTAATTATATTGACTATTACATGACTATTATATTATACCGTACTAATATATGATATCATATTATTTAATATTATCCAACTATTCATATTTTATGTATCTCTTATATACGTTTTATCGAACATATCTTATAAACAACTTAACTTATAATTACTTTCCTTATGGTAATATATTATTATTAGGTGTTGCCCGCGGCTTCGCTTCTCGTAAATTTTCGAATCGATTTGTTAATTTAAGTAGGGTGGAGTTTAATTGCCTTTTTAGACTCTACCTTTAGATATATAGTCCAAGACGTCCCCCTCAGATGCAAGCAACCAATCTTATAGACATACGCGTCTTGTTCCTCACAACCCGCGTAGCCTTTCGCTGAACGCTGACCTTGCTGGGCCAGCAGCCGCCTCGAGGTACTTGCGCGCGTAACTAATTTCATGATATCTCTATAACTAAACCACCTAAAAACGTACAGTAAATGGCTAATTTTATTTTTGCTTACAAAACATATACATATTATATACACCCGTGATAATGGATTAATTTGCATATGAATTCTTATTTTATTGCAAATGCCTTTAATAAACACTGCCTATTTGTTTTATTGAAAAATAAAAGCAGTAATTGTAGCTTAAATACAAAAGCTGGATATATGCTGTCGCCGACTTTTTTATAGATCTCTTTGAGGCTGATGTTTTAGTTATACTATTTTCACATATATTAAACCGTTTCGTCAGCGCATGCCGATAAAGCAACTTACCAGCTCATTTTTCTCCGACTTGATTTACAAATATCGTGATTTCGTATTAAAAACCAATATTTATCGCAATAAAATATAGCACATAGCACTTGTCTATAATAAAGCCTCCTGTTAGTGAAAGAATTATTGACATCGGAATTATTTGCATCAGTTTCGTAGATTACCCCCTACATACAAACTTACAAATTTACAAATATTTACAAATCGTTTCGAAAATTTACGAGAAGCGAAGCCGCGGGCAACAGCTAGTATAGATTAGGTACTTCTTTATAATATTAATATAGATTACTAATATTAGTATAGATTACTTCTTTATAATATTAGTAAGGATTACTAATATTAGTAAAGATTACTTCCTTATAATATTAGTATAGATTAAGATTATTACATTTTTCCACTATCAACGTGCTTATGTTATTTCTATGCATTTTAAGCATTTTAAGCTGTTCATTATGTTACTAAATCCGCCTTGTTTAATTAGGTTTCGAACATACTCATATCATGTATTTATATCTGTAAGTTTACTTTTTAAAAAATACATCTACTGCTTGTCCAGAGCATTTTCTTCTGCTTTGGCAAGGGTCCGCGGATATTTCTGAAGCGAATTGTAGAGGGTTGCCTTTGTTCTCCGGGATGGCAGACTGGATTCCTAATTAACATCTATTAATAGTCATTTAACGTAATTTCACATCTTCAGTAGTGTTGTCGCTGGTATTTCACGAGCCGAGGAATGTGAATTTCAGAACCGATTCAAATGCATAAGGACCGACAGAAAAGATAGAGCTGGGTTCACTCTTTCCACGTGTGCAGCCATGTATTTGGTCATTTGGACATTAAACATTCCTACTGAGAGGACGAATTACATGCACAAACTGAACCAGTACAGATCAGTGATTCCACAATTTTCATAATCTTCTTAGCCAATAGGGGTCGGAAAGTTATGACGGTCACTTCTCACTTTCTGAAAATAAACTTTCAAATGCAAATTGATATTATATTAGCTGTTCACCGTGGTTTCACCCGCCGTTTAATTTAAATGAAATGGAATTATTTATAAATAATTAAGATTACTTCGCATAGACAATATTTTTAGTCATATAATCGTATATACTGGTTTTCGCCGCAACCTGGTCTAGATAGGGCATTCACAGTAAGGTTCTTCTCGGTAATGCTCGCCGCCCTCGGCCCCCTACCCACCACATCGCATCGCCCGCCAGCGCTGTAACCTTGTTTTCGTTTAACTTTCTTTTTGCTCGGCTCCTAAGGTCCGTTACGTGATATTAAATAGCCTATAACATTCCTCAAGGATGGGATATCAAATGAAAAAAAACAAATCCGACTAGTAGTTCCAGTTTGGGAGTTGGCCACGAAGACCCATTCTGTTCAGGGTTGGTCACACTCGGGTCAACACCCATCCGGCGGCCTCCACGCATGAAGTGCGAGCCCGGGCAGGACTCTGGCATAAGGGCTAGTTACCCCTAGGAATCAATGTTCTGGCGCTCCTGGACGGTCTGCGCACCGTGCGACGAAAGCCAATCCATTGTGCTCTCTGACTAACAGTCGGGGGAGTCTGGAAGCAATACTGTTTCCTATAGAGCGGGAATGGTTGCGGACCTTACGGCGACTGCTCTTGAAACGACCATCGGCTACCCGATCCTGGGTGAATAGCCGGGTAAAGGATGCCGTGGTCCGCGATAGATTCGGTATACACCGTCTCACCGCTTCGTATAAAGGGAGAGGACCGCGCAAGCGACCTCGAACTCGTAACCATCGAGAGACTGGAGTAATCTGGTCGCAATTGGAAGTAAAGGCGTGAGTGTAAACCCGCTGGGTAACACTCCAGGCTATCTCGCAGTTAAGGCGTTGGCCTCTTACGGGTTTGTGGCGGAGCTAGACGGTGGACTGTTTTGTCCAAGTCTTCTGCGCTCACTTCACGGGAGATAGAACGACTAATCGTTAAAACTTCCTGAGGTGACGGGTTCGCCCGTTGTAGTTGTCAACTCTATTTGGTAGTTCTAGAGATTAGTGCGTTTAAACAAAAAAAACGCTTTAGATTTATTATTAGGATAGATTGTTAGATTTTTTAAATTTGACGACAGGATCCCGGCTTTTGACATACGAATAAAATACCTAAAACTTGTAAGAGCTTCTGGGAAATACGATTATCCCAATCCCTATTTTTCAGCAGACGTGACAGCCTCTTAATAAAATATAATAAGCATTATAGGTTATTTAGGTTAAGACGGGGAAAATATAACGTGAAAAGATTGTAATGCGGAAATGAAAGCTTTTATGAAAGACGGATCTAGGGCATGATGGATGATGACAAGTTTGTATATGGGAGCCGGGGACGCTGTTGCTGAAAAAGACTCCCTAACGGCATGTCTATGGAATTGCAAAGGTGAAAGTTTGTTGCCGTTGTAAAGGGATTATGATGTGTAATATTAATTTTCTTTTTTTTAAGTGCCATGGCCGTTATCAGGTATTGGCGGATGTAAACGTAATCCTCACTTCACAAACAGCAGCAAGTAATACATTTTCCGACACCATTACATAATTCCGATACCGTTACAAGTGTTAGTCAACAAGTTTTAGTCAACAAGTATATTAATAAATTATATCCCTGAAACTCTCCAAGCGAGAGACGTTGCCTGTACCGATACAACCTTATCTGTGGTTAACATCTCGATTATAGAAATTACACAAAATGTTGTATCTAAACTATTTAAGCAAATAGATAAAAACAAGGGTGCAGGTTTCGATAACATCCACCCTATTTTAATTAGTAAACTCAGTAAAGAGCTCTCCTTGCCACTCACCATAATTTATAGGAAATCTATAAGCGAAGGCTGCTTTCCTACAATCTGGAAAAAGCTCTAGTGACCCCAATTGCAAAAGGTGGTAATAAACATGACATTACGCAGTGCAGGCCTATTTCTAAACTAAGTTTATTTGGTAAGGTTTTTGAAAAAATAATTACTTTATCATTAACCAATCAAATGCAGCATGTTATACCAACTGAACAACATGGATTCTTTGAACACAAATCTTCTCGAATACACGGATTTTATGTTGAATGCCCTTGATTCTGGACAGCAGGTTGATGCCGTGTATACCGATTTTTCCAAGGCTTTTGACAAAATTAGTCATTCCATCTTAATATAAATGCTTTTAAGCTTCGGTATACACGGTGATCTGCTTAGATTGACCAAGACCTACTAAATAAATCGCAGTCAAGCTGTCGCCATTAAAGGTTACCGCTCTTCTTTCTTAAAAATCCCCTCAGAAATTCCCCAGGGATCTCATCTTGGCCCTTTTCTTTTTACCTTATACTTAAACGATATTGGACTCTGTTTTAAGAAATCACATCACTTGCTTTAAGCAGAAGATACAAAATTATATAAAATGATGTAATACAAAATTACAGTATGTCGTATGTCAAATCGTATGTCAAAAGCCCGGATCCTGTCGTCAAATTTTAAAAATGTGACAAAATTATATAAATGTCCTGAAGACTGTGTAGACTTACAGAAAGATTTATTATTATTTGAACAATACTGTAATGAGAATCAATTAATTTTAAATACAAATAAATGCAATGTTAAAACATATACCAGAAAACATCATCCAATCATGTACAACTACAATATCGCCGGTAAAAACTCGACTCGAGTAACCAATATTCGTGATCTGGGTATTACCTTGGATTCCAAGCTGCACTTTAATCTTCATATTGATAAGGTCGTATCTAAGGCTTTCAAACAACTTGGAATGATTCTGCGCATAGGTAAACCTTTTACCAGAGGCAAAACTTTCAAAGTACTCTACAATGCATACGTTCGTAGCGTTCTAGAATTCGGAAGCGTAGTTTGGAATCCTCAATATGCTGTTCATATAGATAGGATTGAGAGGGTGCAAAAGAGATTCTTAAAATCATTGGACTTTCGGGCATGTAACATGTCTACGGATTATGCAGAGAGAGAGCGACAAAACACAAGGTTTACTTTTTGTATGCAAGACGTGCCTTCTTAGACAATATCTTCCTATATAAAATTTAAATAACCATATTAATTCTGCACCCCTTTCGGGCAAAATTCTTTTTAAAATTCCTCGGTCTCTCTCTTCTCGTTCAAAAGATACATTTTATATACCCTCTTTTTACAGGAACTATTCGAAAAATACCTTTTTCAGACGGTCATGTTTACATTATAATAAGGCTTCGAATGACCTCGACATATTTTCCGACACGTTGGTTAGTTTCAGGAAAAAAATAGGCGATTTGTTGTTGCATTAGTTATAGTTTAATTGGTTTTTAAGTAAAACTTTTCGTTTTTTGCATGTCCTAGTTTGTTTGGTTGCTTGGTTTAATAAGTTATTAGTGTATTTTGATTGTAATTTTCCCTTTGCTACTATTTATAATGTTTTGTAGTAATTAATGGTAATATAGGTCTATTTGTGTTTTGTCTTTTTTTCACACAAATGTATATGACTGTTTTTACCTAAATAAAAAAAAATATATATGTATATTAAAAATAATATTAAAGACGACTACAGAAAGTGAACTTACGTATTTGTATTTATTTTTAATACGGTTTTTTATGGCAATTTATCCAACACGATATATGTATTTATGTTCATTTATTAATATTTGCACATTTAGACAACTATTTTTTTGTCATTATGACAGTTTAGGTAACTTATGACGCTCGAAATGACATAACGATTCCAA
The DNA here is from genome assembly GCA_944548615.1 of Micropterix aruncella. Lineage (NCBI taxonomy): Eukaryota > Metazoa > Arthropoda > Insecta > Lepidoptera > Micropterigidae > Micropterix > Micropterix aruncella. The sequence goes on along the minus strand of OX155952.1, from coordinate 14,120,753 downwards.
CAATATCACATAATTATAAATCGGTTAAAGCGTTTGGAAGTTATGGTGGAATAAAAAAATATGGTTTTATCATTAATACATACCAAACTTTATCCGAGTACAATTGTGTAAGTTTAAAATTTTCCAAAATGTTAGATTGGAATAAATTCGTAAGAACCGAAAACGGTTATATAAAAATCGGTAATATTTTGTGGGGTGTAATAATTTTACATTTCTAATTTATTTTGCTAAATTAATATTCCAAATCTTTCTCTTCGTTACCAGGCTTACCGGATCAATTTCTGACGGCCGCGAAGAGGAAGAACAAAAACAAATTGAACTGTCAAATGAAGAATGTCAAAACGCACCGCTCAACACGGCGATTTATATTGAAGACGCTGCTTTCTCCTTATATGAGAGCAAGGGGTCGCGGCAAGTACCCTATGACACTCGGGAAGACAACACGATTCTAACAATACGACACACTTCTGAATCGGTTGAAGCGTTTAGAAATTATGGTGGAATAAAAACGGAAAACATACATATAAGAATCCAGAACACATAACACTCCTTTTTTGGGCGGTCGTGTAAAAACGGTGAAATTTCAGCTGGGTGAAGCGTTCGAGCGCTATCGCGGAGGAATACACACAAACAGAGACACACAGCCACACAGACTTGCGTTCACAATACTTTCCATCTGCCGGAAAATTAACACAAAGAGTTAAATCAAAGGCTTTAGTAATATTACTTATTAGTGCAATTTAGCAACTGATAACATTTTGAATAGCAATGTGTTCGAAAAACTTTTTGTAGTTGGCGCCAGTGTCGACTTGGCGTCCATAATAGTGTGAGGGGAGCGACGCAAGCATTTCTACGAAGCACACTTCACAATGTTTCCAGGAACTAATCGATGCTGCCCTAGCGGAAGCACATAACAGAAAACATTTCCATTCGGCTACGTAACGACCAAATTTGGTTGCACATCAGAACACCGTTGACTACGACCAATATTGGCGGCTTGCTCCCGGAGCGCACAGTAATATTATTTTCTCATTCGAACGCATCCTAAAATCCATACCAAATATCTCATTATTACCATAGATACATAGACGGTCGCTAGAATAATTTTGCGCGTCATTTGGTGGATATTTCTGGTAAAATCCCATTGTCAAACATCATCATTTTTTTTTCGAGAAATCACAATTTTTTTTTTGGTTTTTATGAGCTAATATCTAAATATTTTTGTATCTAAATAAGCAAAACGAAATACTACCTTTGGTAGAGAATCTAATAATGATTAAGGTGGTATTTACAATTTTTAAATAGGATTGCGTATTTTTCCGTAAGACAAGTACAAGTCAGAAATGCCGAGTTTGTTTCACTATTTCGAATTTCTCATATTTAATAATTATTATCTAATTGTTTTACAAAATGAGATTTCAATATTCTATATATGAAATTTCAATGTGATCATTGCACAGTTATATTTTTTTATGATTGCTATAGTAGTTCCATAGTTATAGTCCTTCTTGTCGAGCGCGGCGATATTGCAAGAAATTCCAATAAATTATCGCGGTCTGCCATGAAATTATGCCGCTACTCGAAGGGTTAAACCAAAAATATTGTTGCAGTTTGCATACGAATTGGAAATGCAATTTGATTCATATGTGTAGTCTGGCCAGGCAATCGTGACATTTAAAAATCCGTCCTCGGTAACCCCACGTGAACAGGGTAATTCTAAGAACAGAAGTAAGAACAAAGAACAGGGTAATTCTAAGATGGGTTCCCAGCCATGCAGGAATCGAGGAAAATAAAAAGCCGATGAACTTGCTAAGACGGGAGCGTAGGGACCGTTATAGGGCCCTGAACCTTGCTGTGGCGTACAGAGGTATAACTTTTTTTTTTACAAAAAAATCATAAAAAACACAAAAAGGTATGTTGGGCTTGCCCCATTCACTAACCCTGGGCACGCCACTGATAACGATATTGCTCGTTCATTCAACCTGGAGTGCCCGTAGAAACTGAAGGGGCGAACACACTATCAGACGCGTCCGTTAGCCGCGGCTTATGGGCGCGATCTGTGTAATGCATTTCTATTGAGCCGTGCACATTATCGGACGTCAGTCGCGGACGCGACCTCGAGGCTTCGGACGTCCGATAGAGATCTGGCAAGCCACGTCCCAAACGACTGTGCATATACTGTCCATAAGCTGCGGCAGCGGACGCGTCCGATAGTGTGTTCGCCCCTTTAGGGATGAAACATTCGACCGTCTAGCTACGCACACATGCCCGTCAGAGGCCAATGCCTTACCGGGAGAAATTGGAAACAGAACCCAGCGGGCACAAGCTCGCCAGATTTCGCAGGATTTCTCCAACCTCCCGTCTTGTTTCGGGTCTGAAGTCGTTTGCGCGGCCTCTGCCTGATGTAAATTCAGCGGTAATTAAGTTTAAATGTATCGCGGACTGTGAAAAAGCCGACTAAAGGTTTTGAAGCATCCCAAGGCTCTAATTAAGGCTTACGACCGTAAGACTACCCGTGAGTCCTTATCGCTAAATATGAACAATCTACGCATACTGGTGAGGGCGCTCACGGGGCATTGTGGCATGAACAAACACATGTACAACCTCAAGCTCCGGGACACGAAAATGTACAGGTTCTGCCAAGGGGCCGAGGGAACTCCCCTGCACGGCATGTGCGAGTGTGGCCCGCTGATGCGTAAAAGATACACCTTGGGTTGTCATTACCTCCAAACGGAGGAGGTAAACAATCTAGAGCTAAAAGCCTGTTGCAGTTCTTAAATGACACGAGGCTTAGTTCAGACCTATAGTAGGTGGTGAACGCAATTATACCAGCAATGGTCGCAGTGTTACAAGGCTAATAAGGACCTTAGAAAACCCCCAAATAACAAATAAAATAGAAAATAAAACCTCAAGTGAGTTGTCAATTTTCCTATTGGGTTGCGAGTTTTTCTTATTTTGTTATTCATTTCTCCCAATAAATCATTGCCTGCACGACATAAATGCATAAAAGCACTGCCTACCCAGGATCAAACCCATGCTATATATAAAATCGTAAAACGGCGTTCGCACAGAGGCAGGCTTGGTACATTACACCCCGAATCTACAACAAATTAGATGAACACATTAAATTATTAAATAACATTCCAAGTTTTAAAATGCAATTAATAAATTGCTATTGGAGTTGGGGCGCTCTGGAACAGAGATGGAACTGTCAATTGTGGTTCAATTTATTCAAAATATTTTAAGTACGAATGATTTATCTATTGCTATTATTATTATTCTTTTGTTATTATTATTATTAGCAGAAAAAATATTTGGTTGTAAATATATTATGTATATATTTCTAAATATATTGTGTATATAGATAATATATATTTTAAAACTACGTTAAATATATTCTCTAATCTCTAGTAAGAAGCTTTTAAAGTCAGCTCGCAATCTTAAATCTTAAAAGTCTTAAATCACACATCTAGGCACAGGCGTAATCCAGTTAGACGTGTGACGTGCCTCAGGTTGCATGGGACTGAGGTGAATCAACTTGTCGCCTTATTTAACTAGAAAGTAATTCTTTTTCCTATGTAACCTTAGAAAATATATGTAATATGATATAAATAAATATGTTTATTAGGTTATAATTACAATTTACACATAATTTGCGCTAAATTAAGTACGTGTAATTTGACAAGATAGAAGACTTGAAAGTTCTCAAGAAAGCAAGAAGTTTTCGACTTTAAGAGCTGGATGTTGTTGCTGACAATTTATCGGGCAGGGTTGAAAGAGAACACCTACCTAACTGAACAGGTATGGGACAAGAGCTTCAGAAACGTCTAACGACTGTGCTATCGTCTATCACAGATCGGCTGTTCTGAGGAAAAACAAAGTAATCAACATTTTTTCGGAACATTTTTTGCATTCTGAAGAAATACGAAATAACTAGGCGTGTGTCTACCAATCCTTGTTTAAACATATAAAAAAATGGATTTTTAACAATTTTATTCTAACTATGCTTAATAAGTCTTTTTTTACCCCACCTAAATGTCTAAGGACAATTAGTTTTTTACAGGCGGCCAGCTTTATATAACATCACGGGGCAGTACCTACTAAAAAAGTCACCCATCCAAGCACTGACCACGCCTGACGCTGCTTAACTTCTGTGATCTGAAGGGAACCTGAAAGGGTACTTAAGGAGCTAATGGGCCCTTGCTGAGTTGGCCACACTCACGGGTCAACACCCATCCGGCGGCCTCCACGCATGAAGTGCCAGCCCGGGTAGGACTCTGGCCTTAGGGTTAGTTTCCCCTTGGAATCAACCTTCTGGCGCTCCTGGACAGTCTGCGCACCGTGCAGCGTAAGCCAATCGATTGTGCATTCTGACTAACAGTCGGGGGAGTCTGGAAGCAGTACTCTTTCCTATAGAGCGGGGGTGGTTGCGGACCTTACGGCGACTGCTCTTGAAACGACCATCGGCTACCCGATCCTGGGTGAACAGACGGGCAAAGGATGCCGTGGTCCGCGATAGATTCGGTATACACCGTTTCACCGCTTCGTAAGGGAGAGGACTGCGTAAGCGACCTCGAACTCGTAACCAATCGAGAGACCGGAGAAATCTGGTCGCATTTGGAAGTAAGGGGGTGAAGGTAAACCCGCTGTAAAGGCGTTGGCCTATTACGGGCATGTGGCGGAGCTTCAGTGGATTGTTTTGTCCAAGTCTTTTGCGTTCACTTCACGGGAGAGAGAACGACTAATCGTAAAAACTTCCTGAGGTGACGGGTTCGCCCGTTGTAGTTGACAACTCTATATCTGAAGGGAACCAGTGTTTCTACGCGTCCAGTGTCTCTATTACACAAGTCTATATACTTTAATGTGTTATGTATTATTATCTCTAAAAATATGTATAGGAATAACACTAAAAGAGTTTACAAAGGTTTAGCATTTGCATTGTTTTTGCCCCTTCTGAAAAATGTGTTACTTGTTTTACCACAGTACGGAGGAGGTGTGCAGAACCAGCGCAGCGGTTCGACTGCAAAACAAAGTATCTGTCCTGACCAAATTTTTTAGGACAGCAAAAACCGTTATTATTCTTATTATCACACCTATTTGGACTCTCTTAGGTACATGCATCCCTTTACATATTTTTGTAACTTATTTTAGACAATAAATAAAAGTTTATAGTCCTATTAGGCAAAGTTTTACAGTACTTACTTTGTACAAATAATACAAGTTGCAAAATCTTCTAAGGGAACTAAAGTAAATAGTCGCATACGTTGCATACATTTTTTACTACTTTTTATTTTTAGTTTTAATTTGTGTAACACTTTTGGTGAATAAATTTTATGTTAGATTTAAAAAATCAGTTCGCGCGTCAATAAACAAATGATAACACAGCACAGCCAGCAGACCTTATATGTAGGTCTAGTTAACTGTTGGTTGTGCGATTTCACCTCATTTCGGATATGCTAGCATATTTATATGCATAGAGCAATGGTTTTTAGCTATACTAATATTTATTTTTAACGATTCTGCATATATAACAGTTGAGTTGAGTTGAGTTCTTTATTGTGGGAATTATTAAAAAACATACAATGTTTAATTAACAAACTGCCCAGAGAGCATACAACATTTTGTTTCAGAAGAAACTTCATAAAGAAGAAGCTATATAAGGCGCAATCAGTAAAACTAAAACTATCAACAATTAAAATATTCAATATCAGAAATGATCAAACACAAGCAATAATCATCAATAATCACATAATCAATCAAACAAATTTTTATAATGTTTTGTCCAAGAAGAATCTAAATACATTGTAATTACATTTAAATATAAGATACCATATAACTAAAACAATCAATAAAATTATTAATTCAAGTTAAAACAGTATGTAGGTATGTCCATGTCTTTTATTTTATACATTACTTTATAAAATAAAATAAATAAATAAAATATGCTTTTTCCAAGCCTTCCTAAAAGATATTTTGTGTTAATTCAAATTAGGGAATGCAGAAAGTGCCCCTCTGATTTTGAATTAGCAAAAATCTCAATTTTGAATAAATATTGGTAAATTTATTTTTTTATAGAACAACAGAGTTGCAAACAGGGCTTTTACCAACACTTTTACCAATTAAGTAACAATCGTTTCAGAAAAATTATTTTTATGTCTTAAAAATTATGAAGTAAAAATTGCTCTAATTCCAGTTATGGTTTAAATTTATGAAATATAAATACAAAAAATGTATTGCGCTATAAAAGATTTGGGTTCTGTTACACTGAAGTATGTGGAGATTAAACATTTTTTTAAATTTTCTATCAAGCTATGCGATATCTACAGTGTAACAGTGAAACCACTTGCATTTCATATGTCTATTCGCAAGAAGGTTTCGAACTTTGCTACGTATTTGAAATTTATAATAGAAGATGGCGCTGTTCTGTACTAATAATGGAAGTTTATGGTACGGCGTATAGGTGGCGTTTATTTAATAGATTACCTACCGTGTCCGATTTTAAAGAAAGTAGGCCACTGGATCTGAGATTTTCATTTTTCTGGCATATCGGAAGCCTGATTTGAATCCCAAGATTTAATATAAAGAAAGATATTGCAATGCTGGACCGTGGATTCCAAATATAAAATATCCGTGGTAATATAGTAGTAGTTCATATAACTACATATTACGAGTAATTCTGTGAACAGTTGACCTGGTGTCCTCACCGTTTTGTTGAAAAAAATAATATAATAGATTATTTTGTTAGAAAATAAATTAAATATAGCCAAGAGTACGTAGGTACGTAAATACCTAGGTTAAATAGTATTCTTATCCATCAATAATAGTATCTAATATTAACAATATTTTTATGTGTATATTTTGAATTTCAATCATTATCTCTAATTTAACTAGTAGTAGATAATTGTGAAATTACATATCCTCAGAATATTTTGGGTCTATAGAAAACCCAGCCTGCTTAGTAAACTGAATTCCTACTTTTTATTTGTTCCTAAAAATGTTTTCGCGACTAATGAACTATTACAATTTTACACATTATTCTTAATGGGTTAGCAAATGCTAAAATAAAAAAATATATCCCATTTTGACACCTGGAGTGAATCGATGAAATATCTAAGCAATTAAAAGACATAAAATTACGTTAGTCGATTCTACACGATCACCTCTAATTAATGCCCGCTCCACACATTCGCAAGTGATGGCCGCATCGCCTATGTCCCTCTCGCTCTTTCTCCTACATTTTTCTGACGTCATAGTTGTGCCGACTCGCTTCCACCTTAGCATGATTGGCCATCATCGGTCATTGTGAAGAAGGCCATAACAACTACGACCATTCACTACTCGCCCGAAGTAGCTCATAGCATTTTGGTGTTTTTCATGGTGATTTTCGTTTTTCGCGATTTACAAAATAATTTACGCAATTAGTTTATGATTTCGTTAACCTATATGATACGCAATATTTACTATTTCCCATGAGTACTGTGGTTAATATGCTATATTTATTGCAAATTAATAATGGCCAAATATATTTTATAGATAAAAAATCAAATTTTCCGTGCTATAGTAGATCAAATGGTGCTTGTAAACATTGTACCTATCAAGATCCACTGTGTACTTTGGTGTTCAGAAAATAAACTTGATTGGTATTCAGAAAATAAACTGATTTAGGTAATCAGAAAATAAACTGATTTGGTATTCAGAAAATAAACTGATTTGGTATTCAGAAAATAAACTGATTTGGTAATCAGAAAATTAACTGATTTGGTATTCAGAAAATAAACTGATTTGGTATTCAGAAAATAAACTGATTTGGTATTTAGAAAATAAACTTGATTACTTATTTGCTTTGTACTTCGCAGAAAGCAGCTGTTTTTCACTTGTTAAATCTTCTGTTTTTTTCTTTGTTTACAAATTAACAAACGTTGATGGTATAATAATATGTTCATGCTAATGGTATCGATTTGAAAATTGTATGGGACATGTATAAGATGTATCGATTGAATGTAGAGAAGTAAGTTACTCATTATTATAAGTTAGTCGTCATAAATTAAATACTGAACAGATACTTCACCTGAATGATGCTTTTCATACTTTTTATTTTATTTCTAATGAAATGAAAGGAATCTTCAATTATACCTGATTCATTGTGTACTGCAGTAATCCATTATATACCAAATGACTTGCATACCACCCTTGATCAAAGGCGGTTCATTTCTGATATTTTGGAAGAATAACTGTAACTTTTCTCAACAATAAAATGAAACATTAAATTGGAAACTTTGAAACGTTATATAAATAATGTTGAAAACAAGAAAACAAGGAGTGTTTCTAACTGTAACTTTCGGCAATTGACTGAAGAGAAAGATCTTAGTAAATTTGACAAAAAAATGCGAGCCTGACATCCACCTGCCTACCTAATCGCGGTGATGCCATATACTTATCTATTGACAGCTTCTCATATCATCACCGCTCTATGGCCATATGTATTTTTTTTGGGACCAAGCTGCTATTCGTTTGTATTTATAATCCAGATCCACATTTATAAATAGCAAATTGACTTGTTGTATTTTAAAATTTTAAATCTGACCACACCCCACATACCTTCGCCAAATTAGTTACTATTTTGACTACAGCAATAGAATGATATTTTTGACGTTTAAGTGTGGTCATCCCACAGTCGCCCAACGACAAACATGATATGAATCACATGAATCCAGAGTAGGCTCCTAATGCAAGATCATTAGCAGCTTGAATGAACATTACAGTAACACACCCGGCGATGTATGGTGAATTTAATATTGCATTAAAATAAACGATAATTACAAAATAGTTAGAATCAGTGACTTTCATACGATCGTTGATTTTATAAATTTCTGCCATGATAACAACTGGGAAGATTGTTTTGTTTCCTTTTCCTCTTATTTTGATTGCGCAAATTTACGGTCGTAATTATTATGATATTTTGTACAGAATTTTAATAAAAATACCTTGGAAAAGGGGAAAAGTTTTTTCACTATTTTTCAACATTCACTATTTTTTTCCTCGTCTTCTTTTGCGCATTTTGGCTAGGAAAGGTTAACAAATGCAGCAAGGAGGGTAGTGAGTAGATGTCGTTGTGATATTTATATGGGGGGATTATTATTAATATCGGTAAATACGGTTAGCATGATAACCGTATATTATAATATGTTAATATAAACAAAACGTACTTAGCATCACTATGAACGATTAATATTACAACAATTTGCTAAATAACCCGTTGTACGTCACGATCAAGTACTCAGTCACAGCAATAAAGCCAGGCCAGAAATGATTTACTGCTCAATTTGTGGAGCGTGATTTAAGCTCGCGCCACGCCAAATGCAACCGGCTGAGTTATTGTTTAATGGGTATTTGTATTGTACATTTTGGCTTGCTGTACTGAGACAATGGGGATATAATCACTTATTATTCGATAGATCAGTAAATATGTGGTGAACGGTTTCGTGCAGCTTAGGCCACAAGATCCATTTTGTTCTCGGATCTGCTCTTATTCAGAAGCCTCCTCGAGTGGAACGCTACCCCAGGTAAGACTCTAGTGTCTCAGGCCTCAGAGCTGGTGGACCGGTTTCTCTCGGTGGGATTGCATCCCGGCGCCACTGGACGGTTTGCGCACCGGTCGGCGAAGCCAATCGGTTGTGCGTTCTGAGTAATTGCTGAAGGGGTCTGGAGACTATGGATATACACTGTTTCCTAAGCAGCGGGGATAGATTGCACCTGTTGTCATGCTACTCTTGAAATGACCTTGGGCCACTCGATCCGATCCGATTCCACTCGGTCCCCTCGACAACCTTGGGCCACTACGGGCAAAGAACGCCCAGCTCCACGATAAATTCAAACTGAATTACCGCTGTAATACAACAGGTAGAGGTTGCGTAAGCGACTTCGGACCCGTAACCAGTCGGGAGGACGGAGGTATCCTAAAGGTTAATTCCAGACGGAGATATCCTGCCAAAACTGGTATTTAGGGGGTGAAGCTGCCCGCTGGGTACCTTCCCCGGTGCTACTCTGGGTATTGTCTTGTCCCCAAGTCTTCTACGCTCATCCCACGGCTGAAAGAACGATCTATATCGTTATACCAACCTGGGGTGCAGGGTTCGCCCGTAGTAGTCGACACCGCGATCCAGATCTGCAAATAAAAATAATGCAAAACAATACATTGTAGTAACTAAATTAGTTTAATCGATCGACTAAATTATTAAAATTCTCTCCACTACCAACACCGTGAAGTATAAACGAGTAGTTATCTACCTTATTATCAATAACATATATACTGCCCACATACTGAGTACGGTAAGTCGGGAATTTGGCGAAATATAGTTATACATATTTTCAAAATCAGTATGTATAAAAGGGCGCAACTATCTATCTGGCTGTCATTACTATCAGTAAACTAAAACTTTTTTTTCAACGACATAATATTCGACATACTCGTAATAATCATGCTGATACATATGTATATACATTTATATAGTATGTAAAACCAAGTCTGAAGACAGTAATATATTACTGTTATTAAAACTTTAATCGAAACACAGCTACTAATGCATGAGATACTATAAAATAAAGTAGGTGTCCTAACACTGCGATATTGACATAGATGATAAAATCTTTTCACATAGGTAGTTAAAGGACATTTTTAAATATAAATTCGTCAAAATACACTATTTTAACTATATATATATATCAAGGTACGATTACAGCATATGCCTTAAGGTAAGATTTATCGTACCTTAATGTATATGCAAATTAGAAACTTTTGAATAAATAAATTAAAATGAACAAAAATGAACAAAATGGTCACATGAACAAAAGTCTTGTTTTCTCGGAAAAGTCTTGAATAGACTTACTGTACAATTTGCTACGAGGGCAGTATAGTCGACCAAATTTAAGATATAATAGTTAAGATATCAAACTTCAGGAACTTATTCACACCTATCTGCAAGTTTGGACTAAATCGTCTTGATCTGAATCGAATCATATTAAATTTATGTGTTTAATCAAATATGATGACATAATAATCAATTTCGATGAAATATTATTTTTGTTTTGTTGTAAAGTGATTAGTGTGGTTAAGTTATTAAGTGCGATTAAGTAATTAGACCACAAGTAGGCAGTTTCAACACGTCGAGACCCTTTCTCCGTACTATACTATCAACATAATATTTCTGTTGTAAATTATTTCCAACAATGCCCTGGAGACACAGGCGCATCTGAAGCACGACTTCCTGAATGATCTTGTTTCTACTCTTTATTGTGAAATTTCACAATGGGCGGGTTTATTGTCATACGACAATTTCTTACAACCAACCTACTATGACGTGTTTATATGTATGTGTGCGTGTAACATGTATGCAAGTGTGTGTCTTGTTATTGCATTCGATCGACAAAATTAAAAATGCAATTCCGTTAATTTGATCCCAACGGAAAATGGTGACCCAGCCAGGAATCGAACCCGGGACCTTACAATGTAAGATCAGGCGATCTAACCACTATGCCACCTGTGTTTCTCATATTTTTTCGACAATATCTTCCGTGTCGTACCAAGAATATTAGTGACCGTTTTTTTTGCCTGTAATGAGTTCATGAGTCTTTCTTTTTGACTGTGTCTTAGGTAACTCGCATTTTTAATACTCGTGCAGAGATTCCATCAATACTGTTCGGCTATCTAGGGTGGTATATTTGAAAACCATTGTGTTATACGAATTTAAGCAAACGCCTAGACTAATATCGAAACGTCACTACGTCTTCCGTTAACTGAGCACCTAGGTCTCCAGTAACATTCCAAATCGTTGAGATTATGCGCCCTAACTTAATTCATATGGTCTAATACGACGTTTGGTATTTTGAGATAATTTTATTGCTTTATATTGATAAACTAAGCTTACATTTCGTCAACTTTAAAAACCGTATAGACATTTATGTTTCCTTTTTTTTATTTTTGCATAATGGGTATAAATATTCATTGTTAATCAAATTCATTTTGTATTCATTTGGTATCAATTTGGCATGCATTTCAAATAACCGTAAATTTATTCATCCAATGTTTGACGATTTAAAAGTTATCAGACTTTTATATTTTTTTAAATATCAATGCCATTTCAAAAATATTTTAAAAAAAATCTACATAGTAGGTCTTTCTTGTTTGTGCACTCCTTACTAATGATGTATCATATCAATAAAAATGTATTCGTGAATGCCGCTCTATGTTATAAAAGTAAAACATGTTTTTGTAAAGTGTTTTTATTTGTTGGGAAGTTTTTTGACTAAATATTACTTTGACTGTTTTTTGACTACATGTTTTTTGACTAAATATTACTTTTTCCGAAAGTTGGAACCGTATTTTAAAAACTTTTTAATTTTATGCTGATTTCGGGGAGATACAATTTGTTGGTCGTTCACTAATACATGGTTAGATTTAGAAGTTTTTTGCCTCGCAAGGGATCAACAAGAAAAGGCAAAAAAGTGTTATACGTTTTTATTGAATATGTTTAAAGGTAAGAGCTCGAAATGTCCGCCCGTCCTTATGCATAAGCCGCACCTTCTCAAAGAGTTAGTATGAGGTTTCTTATTGTTCGATGATTGTCTCATACCGTCTCTGCTGCAGATTGAATTTTATCCCTAAGCTGCCGTTCACTCACATTTTCATTTCCGTATACCATTTCTTTGTAATATGTATAGTCCATATGTAATACTCGAGGTTTGAAGTATGACGAGGACGTCTTGTGGGACGTCTTGCAAAAAGCCTTCCAGGTGCCATAGTAGAAACTGCAGATACAGACGACCGTCAATCATCGGTGACAGCTCAACGGTCCTATTTAATGACTGAAACGACGTATTAGTGAATAACTGAATAATTGTATGACTGGCTGGAGTCATTATGAATTGTAGAAATTTTAAAAATACTGTTCAGTTTTCGGTCATACATTTTAAAATAATAATATTCCTTCAAATATTATGTTTTACTTCCCAACAAATAAATACATTTTACACAAACATGTTTTGCGTTTGTAACATTCACATTCGTTCAAGAAACATTCACGAATGCATTTTTATTAATAATACACATCATTAGTAAGGAGTGCATAAAAAACCAGAACTGCAGAAATGCACTATGTTCAGCTAAGCCAGAATTGGATATTTGGACGGTGAACTTAGCACAACTGGAAAATACTGTAATGGCATTTCTTAGCAATCAAGTAATTATGTCAATATGTAGTGTGTATTAAAATTGTTAAAAAGTACTAACTAGTATAATAAGAAAGGTTAGATAGTCATTAGATATATGAAAGTATAATCGTTTAATATTACGCTCTAACGTATTTCTCTGTCTCATTTGCTATAGTCTAGAATAATAGTCTATATTAGATTAATAATTATAGTAATAGTAATGGGGGTAGATTAATAACAGTAGAATTATAATAATAGTATATAGTAGAATAATAGTTATAGTCTATAATAATATCCTAGAAAAATAATTAACGATTTGGAATCATCTTTGAGGTTAAATATGTTTTGGGAAATAAATAAATAAATTATAACTTCTATATAGAAAAAACGTGGTTATTAATTCAAAAGGGCATTGATGTTTTTTAAAATATAAGAGTTTTTACCTAAAACCCTAGAAGTAAAAATCTAAGTAACTGGTTGAATTATGATTTAACGCATTAAGGCAGCGATGCGAAGTTTTATATTTACCGGAGGTTATCTTGTAATCATTTTCTGCGGGGATTCGATTATCGAAGAGCGCCCTTATCGTTTTTTCCCGAGCGTTAAAAGCGCTGATCAGAAAATATCTGGCCATGATAGATGGATAAATAGAATTGACGACCAGGGAAGTAATTTGGTGGGGAGACAAACTCCCACAAATATTTTCTTTCCTGATATTTGCTTCGATTGTTAATATCGATGTTGGCAATCGGAAGATAATTAATAAGCAGTGCCTCCGGCACACGATACCAATTTGACACGGCTGCCAGCACTCGCAGAGTATCGATCGCCGGTTGCCGATTGATAGTCCGGCGCTTTTGTGTTGATTTAAATGATTTTATTATTTAAAATAATAGAATTTAATGGGGATGAATACTTGTGCTTTACTTTGTACAAATTACATAATCAGTACATACTTCCGGCTTCCGTGATCTTCCCAGCGCCGGCTCCGAGCCAATGCCTAATTAATATAATATTACATAAATACTTAAACAAAATATAATGGTTTTCCCATAACAAATTTAGTGTTGTAATATTGATTACTTAGTGTATCTTATTAAGACTAGTAAAGCCGTAATTTTAATCGGAAAGAGATATAAATAGAGTTCATTGATAACCAACAGCGATAGCGGTTTCCACCGATAATATTATTATGTTTTAGAAATATTCGACTGGGTATTCACAATCTCCTGTAGCCGTGATCGTCTAGTGGTTAGGACCCTACGTTGTGGCCGTAGTAACCCAGGTTCGAATCCTGGTCACGGCAGTGTCAACACACTGTCACGGTGGAGATTTTTTTCGGTCAAGTTTACTGCCGCTGTCTTGTTTTTAGGTTACTTAGAAGGAGCTGTTGATTTAAAATGTACATTTTTTTTCATTTAATATTCTAAAGTTTTTTTATTATCCAAGCTATCCTGACTTAATATGTTTTGGAGGTTTTTTTAACAGGTAATTGGTAGAATTTCCACATAAGTGTCTCAAATTCTTCAGGGGAGAAATTCTGTATCATCTTGAACCCTTCGACTAAATAAATAATCCGCGAAAATGTGACTCCATTAACTCTATTAATTATCCTATTCTTTAAAGCACTTGAGATTTTATTTAGTACTTAAGGACTTTTCACCCTTTGACTGATATTTTCGGAGAAGCTAATCAGCGGATATATTTGTGAAATTATTGTGTATTTGAAATGACGATTAATAACGTCCCATAGTCAATCAGATTTTTTGCGATTTTTTATTTCAACCAACAAAAAAATGCAATTTATTACATAACGTGGCAAAGTTCATGTGTTAGGGCAATTTCATTTTATCTTTAATTATTTATAGATTATTTTATCTTTCTAGATTTTGACGGTTATAAAATAAAATGTTTTAATAAAAATTACAACAGACTTCCGATTTTGATGATAAGACAAAGAGATCATCAGTTTTATCAGATCTTAGGTCTTGATCAGCTCTAGACGAAGCCTTGGCAAAATGGAGCTTTCAAGGTTGTCTCTCGAGGAAGGATTTGAGACGTACAATGACGTAAGTTTGATGAAAAATCCATTGTTTTTATTTTATCCTGTTTTACTGAAGGACTTTAATTTGACAATGCGTTGCAGTTTCTGAGATTTAAAATGTTTCTTTTTTTATAACAACTTTAGGATGTAGTTTTGTATACGTTCGATTCCTTGTCATATCGTTACACATTGCGCTTGATTATGTTTCTTCGTAAACTAATATCGAAAAATATTTCATCCGATCGAGACAGGGAAGTATGTTAGAGCGGAATTCAAAATGATCGATCGTATCTTTTCTCTCACATAAAATACCTGCCGAACATAAAACCATTTGAATTTGATTTGAAAACATTTCTTCTGGTCTTAGATTATGCCGTTTTATTTTCTATTGGTACTTTTTTGCTGGAGAAGTGACGATCACACCTTTCTTATTCCGCTCTAAAGTATTGGTCTGTCTCGCTCGCATGATTTAATTCCGATTTTAGTTGAGGAAGAAACACTATCGGGCGCATTATGTGAAGTCGAAGGTCTTGTAACGGTAGATCCCTTTGGCTTTTAAAACTTGACATTCTTTGTTCATTTATGCGAGCAGCCATTAAAGGTTATATATTTATCTTACAAATATTGTGTTTCATTAAATAAATTGACGTGATAAAAAGTCGAACGCGTTATACTATATTTTCCAATGTTTTCGAGGAATTTGAATTTTAAATTCTTACTATCTTTACCTGTTTATTTATTTATTTATTTTATTTATTTATTTATATCCAAAATAAAAGTTTTACAATATTGACATAAATTAAAGGGTAGAAACGAACATATACCTAATCATTGTTTGCGAAGAAAAGAAAGTACAGAACAGATTTTAGCAGCTCCACTAAGACCCCAGTCTGTTCTAGAGTTATACACGTGTTTGTTACATAGTACATAGTTTGTTACATAGTACACCTATATTTATACAACTTTGATTAATACAATTGACAATATAAGTTAGAAAATTTTAAGAAAAAGGAGACCTAAAGTATTTCTAGTAAGTAAAGCAGTAATTATAAAAGGATACATTATAATTATCTACATAGGCATTATAATATATAGATACATAAGAAAAATAATACACACATATATGTATATACATACATACACACATACATATTATTATATACATAAATGCACCTAACTGTATTCAATATATACTTATACAAATTTACGTACATATATAAATGAACAAAAATATCTAATTTCAAAACAATACGTTTTTTGCAAAACATTACTTTATTTATTATTTTAGGACATAATTTCCATGAGCTGCCTTTCGCATTCGCCCTGCTTGTTGCACGTAAACATTTTGTGACCTCAGCTTTAAACGCGGTAGGTACTGATTCTTAGATTCTGCCCATCGGTGAGTGTTCCTTTGCTACATTTATTATTAAATTATCTTTCAATTAATATGTTAAAACCATTACCTACCAGATACTAATTTAACATCTATAATAAACTCACTAAATTAACTTTACAGATTCAGGCGAATTCTCCATTAGGTACGAGGTAATGGGCGAACGTCAGCGTTTGAAGTGAAAATTCTCCTTGTTAGACAACCGTTATACGGCTTCCAGCACTCGATAAATGGGAGTTGTGTGGTCGCCCGAGTCCCTCGTATTCGGAAAGTTAGCGTCGCAGAATGGCTTCTTGAAACCGGAAGGCGGAAACTTTCGGGCGGCTCAACCGTTGAACCCATGCCATTCCCGTTTATTTTATCGGACTAACTTTTTGCTGAATGTGTGTAAGCGCTCGTTATTAAAAGGAAACATAATTAGTGATGAGTTATTGTCTGTCATAGTGTCTTCTCGTATTTTACTTAAATCGTATTTCACCTAGATTAGATTCAATCGGATAATACCACCCCAGCCAGGAATGACCATTAGCTAGACGACCATTACACCATTAGACCACATTATGTTTACAGTGTAAGATATAAGAAACACCTGCTTCATGAATGGTGAGAATATGAGAACTATCGACCGATATTAATCAACCTAAATCCAATAATGGATATGTAATTGAGTTACGAATTACGGTGAGGGAAAGCAAAAAGAGTAACGATTTTATTAATTTGTCTCTTTTGTTATTTTGATTAATATCGTTGTCTACTGATCCACTTTCTCCAGATCATATATCATATTGCCGTAGATTTCTTGTACAGTTTTGCCAACGACGTTTTACATGCCAGGAATAGTCATAAACCAATATGTTTATTGTTTATTTGTTTGTTTTTACTTTTTTATCGTGAAATTTCACAATGGGCGGGTTTATTGTCATACACGACAATCTCTATCAACCAACTTTACTATGAAGGGTTTATATGTATGTGTGCGTGTAACATGTGTGTAAGTGTGTGTCTTGTTATTGCATTTGATCGACAGAATTGAATTCAATTCCGCTAGTTTTTATTCCAACGGAAAATAGCAACCCAGCCAGGAATCAAACCCGGAACCTTTCAGGGTAAGATCAGGCGATCTAACCACTATGCCACAAGGCCATGATTATGTCCTATATATCATTGAGCATGGAGACACGTCTAGTTGGAAACGTGTTCTTTGTTCAGCCATTGTTTTCGCGAACAAGATCGTTATTTAATTTTAATAAGCTCACTTCATGGTTTCTTTTTTGGTGAGTGGATAGTTTCCAATGCGTGTTTCCCGATAACATGATACTGAATAAGTTAGTAGTGAAATCACATTCTTAAAAAGGAGTTTTATTAAAATGCTCTGTCCCGAGCCAGCCCTGGGTGCAGCAACCATGTCATAGTAGAACTTAGAATGGGCTATCTTAATTGAATGCTTATGCAAAATTTCGTTTCTGTGCTGTCTACCGTTGAGTAATCCCCTCGTTGGAAGCCAACCCTGGGTGCAGCAGCCCTGGCGACCGATCGGCTACCCGCGTGAACAGTCGGACAAAGGATGCCACAGTTTGCGATGATTCGGACCGAATCGCCGATTACATTAGGTGCATGACCGCGCAAGCCACCTCGAACACGTAATCAGTCGGGAAGCCTTATAAATCCGGCCATAACTAATAGTAAGAGCGCTTGGTCTGCCCGCTGGGTTTACTACACGGCGCCGAGCGTAAGGGTGAATTCTCGCAGGCTAGTTGACGCAGAGATGGTGGATTGTCATTGCCAAAGTCTACTCTGCTCATTGGGCTTTCCTGAGGTCTTTATGAGCCTTGTAACACTGCGACCATTGCTGATCTATTGTGTTATCCACTTACAATAGTTCTGCGCTAAGTCTTGTGTCATTTAAGAACCGCAACAGAGTTTTGGCGTCAGATTGTTTTACCTCCTCAGGTTGGAGGTAATGACCACCCAAGTGGGTGTATCTTTTACGCATCAGCGAGCCACACTCGCACATAAAGTGCAGGGGAGTTTCCTCTGCCCCTTGGCAGAACCTGCACATTTTTGTGTCTCGAAGCTTGAAGTTGAACATGTGTTTATTCAGGCCACAATGCCCCATGAGCGCCTTCACCAGTATGCGTAAATTGTTCCTATTTAGGGAAAAAGCCTCACTGAAAGAAGTTTTACCTCCTCAGGTTGGAGGTAATGACCACCCAAGTGGGTGTATCTTTTACGCATCAGCGGGCCACCCTCGCTTATGAGGTGCAGGGGAGTTTCCTCTATCTATTCTCAGAACCTGCACGTTTTTGTGTCACAGAGCTTGAGGTTGAACATGTGTTTGTTCAGGCCACAATGCCCAGTGAGCGCCCTCACCAGTATGAATAGATTTTTCCTATTTATCGATAAGGCCTCACGGAAAGAACGATCTAATATTGTTATACCAGATTGAGGTAACGGTTTCGCCTGTTGTAGTCGAGACCTATCAACTGTTGCTAAGTGATAGGTAGTAGCTGATAGTGCAGTTGGGTCACTAAGACTCACCTTATTTTTTGGCGGTCGGCTTTACTAACAATTCCCCAGTTTCCCCTGGGGGATGACCTTCAGGCGCTACTGGTGGTTTGCACACCACACAGCGTGCGCCAATCGACTATACACTCCAACGAGTGATTGGAGGGGTTTGAGAACGATATACTGCTTCCTAAGCTGCAAGATGACCTGTTGTCAGCCAGCCGAGTGAAAAGAGTGACAAAGGACACCGTATATTGTCGCCATTCTAATTACATTTTCTCAGTATTTTTCTTATTTTCAATGTCATTTTTCAAGATGCTAATTTACTAACACATTTGAAAATTATACAATTTTCTTTCTTAAGCTGATCGGAATTGTATGATACAATTTTTGTTACGACTTGGTAGGCAATAACAGGATTAAGCTCTACGCGAGAAAAATAATGTTTTTTTTATATAGGATTATATAAGGTTTCAGCTCTCTCTCTCTTATGACCTTTGCTACTGGCAGGTAAAATACTTTAAAATACACGAGTGTCGTAAAGCAGGTACGGGCAGCATATTTGAACAGCTCGTAATTCAGGATCGCGTCACCAGAGGGCACTTTAGAGGCTGCGGTTTTCGCTTGTCTGCCGTAATTTGTAATAAAGCGAGCGAGTGTCGGCGGATGAAAATGTAGTGGCGGATTCATTACTGTTCAGATTACAATATACCTGCTAAAATTTAGTACCTATGACATATTTTATATACTATGTATATACTGGTGGTGAATGGTTTCGTGCAGCTTGGGCCACAAGATCCACTTTATTCTCGGATCGGCTCAACTCACGATTTAGCTCCTATTCAGAAGCCTTCTCGAGTGGAAGGCTACTTCGAGTAAGACTCTCCGTCTCAGGCTTCAAAGCTGGTGGACCAGTTTCTCCCGGCGTTATTTGCATCCCGGTGCCACTGGACGGTTTGCGCACTGGTCGGCGAAGCCAATGGGTTGTGCATTCTGACTAATTGCTGAAGGGGTCTGGAGACTATGGAAATACACTGTTTTCTAAGCAGCGGAGGTGGATGTTGACCTGTTGTCATTTCACTCTTGAAAGGACCTTGGGCCACTCGATCCCGTGTGGCACTACGGGCAAAAAACTAACCAGTCGGGAGGACGGAGGTATCCTGAAGGTTAATTCCAGACGGAGATATTCTTCTAAATCTGGTAGTCAGGGGGTGAGGCTGCCTTCTGGGTACCTTTCCCGGTGCCTCGCCGTAAGGCGTCGGTCTCTAACGGGTTTCTGGTGAACTAGACAGTAGATTGTCTTTACCCCAAGTCTTATAAGCTCATCCCACGGCTGAAAAAAATGATCATATATCGTTATACCAGCCTGGGGTGACGGGTTCGGCCGTTGTAGTCGACCCCGCCCTACCACTATGTACCTATATACTATGTAGGTACATATGTACTAACATAGACCAAGTTTATATCAAATTTCTTTAAATAACAAATTAATATATACTGTGTAAGTGTTGACATTATGATGGAGAAATGGAAACAGAATATAAGCTCCTGTTAAATGGCACTTAAACAGCAATTGAAAATGTAGTGGCGTATTCACTACTGTACTGTTCATATTATAACTTACCTTCTAAAATTATGTACCTATGTATATAATTTATATGCTATGTACCTATGTGCCAACATACACCAAATATTTATCGTATTTTTTTTAATAACAAATTATTATAAATGGTGTATGTGTTCACATTACGGTGGAGTAATGGAAACAGAAAATAAGCACCTGTTGAATAGCACAATTAAATTCAAACATACATACATTAATGTGTCTGCCACAAATACTCACCGACAAGTTATAAAATACCTAATTAAAGAACGAAATAATATATGAAGATATTGATATTAATCGTTGTTTACACACTTACAGCATAATGATTGATATAAATTACAACATTGATCATTTTTAAATCTAAATTCGTTTCGGACGCGTTGTATATTTTGCGGTTGACATGGTCCAGATTTCACTTTAACCTATATTTACTACATATGCTAGTTTCAATCTATCTGTTAATACTTTTATTCGTAGTATGTTTCCTTCTTGGCGATTATTTTAATTACTTCATAACTGCATGCGTTAACTGGGACATTAACTTCATACGTTTACTCTAATAACTCATACAATACCTTCATACTTTTACTGTTATAATTTTAATACCTTTATACAATTCTTCATTCATACAATAACTTCATACGTTTATTCTAATAATTTAAATCGTGTAAAATTCTTTACCTTTTGAAGCGTTTAGAAATTTCTGGGGGATCGGGATGAAGAGTTTTTTAGATAGGGAGTTTTATGTTTAGAAAAACCCTAATGTGAATATGTCAAAAATCAAAGAGCACTCAATCAAATTCAACTTTATCATACTCATTATCATTTTTTATTGAACGCCGTAGTACATAATATGATTATTTTACATGTAACAATTATTATTATTAATAATAATGTAATTATTGTATACATATTATATTTATTAATAATAATGGTTTTTTTCATATCATACTTAAATAATCTATAAAAACATCCAGAAATAAACAGTAGTTAAATATAATGTAATTTTAAAATACAGAACTCCTATTTCAACTTATGAGAAATGAGGTCGAAAAGATAATAGGCTATGTTTTCAAATAAACTTCTTTACATTATTATGGCTATACATTGTGATACGTTTTATATTATTTATTTATTTTTCTTCCGACATTTTAATTTAAAAAATATCTATGATCCGATATTTTGAAATATAATTATTATTAATTTTGTTTTAATTACCTGTTTTATACTTTATTAAATTTTCTGTTTTATTTTGATTCTATATGTGAGCACATATAAAAGGATCATCGCCAAACAATAGTCTACCTTAGTAAGGGCTCTGGCCAGTTAGGATGATTCTGTGATAAAATCCAAAGCAATGTCATTTTTACTTTCCTGACGACCTATCGGAAAGGAAAGTATTGTGATCGCGCTAAAAAAAAATTTTGAGATGAAGATGGGAATATATATTTTGAGACTCCCTGAGACGATTGAGACTATTTCCAGACCGATCTCTGTCTGTATGTATGTCTGTATGTCAGTATGTCTGTCTGTATGTATGTATTCTTCCACGATAGCGCCCAGACGCTTAATCGGATTGAGCTGAAATTTGGTATATAAGCTTCTGTTAACCGTCGGAGGAACCCATTAGTTTTTGGAGTCCCTACGCCCTACGGTTGTGGTACCTCCCATACAAATTTGGGGTTCCCGGCGAAAAAATTGTTTCCGCGATAGCGCCCAGACGCTTAATCTGTCTAAGTTAAAATTTGGCATAGAAGCTTCTGTTAACCATCGGAAGAATCTATTAGTTTTTGGGGTACTTACGACCAACGTTTGGGGTACCTGCCATACAAATTTGGGGTACTAGAGTAAAAAATGTCGCTGTTTTTTCGCACCTCCCCGGGTACTAGTCAGGAAAGTCTTGGGGTGACACAACCGATTTTTGTGTTTTATATCCAATTAACCTTCGAGTAGCGGTTTATTTAATTTCATGGCAGACCGCGGCAATTTATTGGAATTTCTTGCAATATCGCCGCGCTCGACAAAAAGTACTAAAACTATGGAACTACTATAGAAATCATAAAAAGAATAATTGTACAATGATCGCATTGAAATTTCGTATAGCTATAGAATAGTGAAATGTCATTTTGTAAAACCATTAGATAATTATGAATAAATATGAGAAAGTCGAAAAAGTGACAAAAACGACACTTCTAACTTGTACTTGTCTTACGGAAAAATACGGAACCCTATTTAGAAATGTGAAATATTTGGCCGCGTGAATTATTCTAGCGGCCGTCTATGTATCTATCGTAATAATCAGATATTTGGTATGGATTTTAGGATGCGTTCGAATTAGAAAATTATATTACATATTGCGCGCTCTGGGAGCAAGCCGCTAATATTGGTCGTTAAGTAGTCAACGGTGTTCTGATGTGTAACCAAATTTGGTCGTTACGTAGCCGAACGTAGCCGTACATATTTATTTCTGACTAGCGGAACCCGACGAACTTCGTCTCGCCACGAATTTGTTCGTTGGGCAGCAGATGACGTTAAGTTAGGTAATTTTCATTGACAGTTGTTTGACATTATTACAAATTTAAATATTGTTTATTTTTTATCTTCCAAAAGAGCAGTTTCATCAATTGGCACTTGTGGATTCGTTGTGCTCGTTGTGTTCGAAATGGAAGAGAAAAGTGTGTAAACAGTACGATTTTGTTTGACTCTCCATTGATTTCTTCTCTTTTTTTTTCAGATTTGGGCATAAAATTGTCGCGAATAATATGTGTTGCACCAAATGAAGTCATTTGGAAACAGTTATTGTAATATTGTATGTACGGCAGAAAATGCCTAGAATCTGGTGCATTTCCAGACACCAACGATCCTAATTTCTCTGGTAGTGGAACTAATGGCGTTAATCTCATTTTACCTCCTGCGCAACACAAACCGAGTGGTTCGTGGCGGTACTTAAAGGCATTGCAATATTGGCACAAATGGTCCATTTTTCCAATTTCCATGCATTCATAATCGCCAGATTATAATAGAATGCCTCTTTGTATGTGTTTTGTCTCATATTCAATCGTCTTCGCACTGCAACATTACGGATCCGTGCCGTTTCATTCAATTCTTGGCGATGCTCATCGCTTTCAGTTGGTCGAACTTCTCTTTGTCGTCTTGCTCGAGCGGTCACCTCGCAGAGATTGGAGCGTCTGTGCAAGAGTATAACTGTGAAAAATGATTGTAAAACCTGCAAAACATTCGCGAATTACACAAATTCAGTTAATTCAGTTGAGTTACCTTCAGAATCACGAAAACGCTATGAAAAGTTCGTAAAATTCAACTTACTGTCAACTGTCAGTTTTTGCACCGTGCCGCCATCTTGATTTTCGAATTTTCGTATTTTTATTCTTGTCAAACAACGCCATCTATGATCAAGCTCGGTACTAAAATATTTTTCGGTTTTTGTCATTTTTCTCACTTTTTTGAGAGATTTTCCATTTTTTTTATATCCTATAGCAACACCGAAATGATTACGAACAAAACAAAAAAAGAATCGTTCAAATCGGGCCAGGCGCTCGTGAGTTATTAGGTAACATACATAAAACCCGACTCATTTTTATTATTTAGATTTATTTAACTACACGACTGCCGCAATAGACGACTTGTCAAGAAATAAAACTCACAATTCCCCTTTATAATCTAGATAGCCGTTCCCATGGTCATTTTACGGCTTCCAAACAATTAACACGAGACAAAGGTTATCCATGTAATTTAGTTGGCGGAAACGCCGCAAACATCTACTGGTACAATGCCCCAATGGCCACTTTGGTAATAAAGCGCTTGCCGTGCTACTTTTCGTCGCGAAAAGTCTTTAGGTGTATGGTCCCTTTGGTGATATTATCGTAAGCATTACTATCGACAAAAACAGCCTTACATAGCAGAACATAAGCGTTATCGCGTGTGGATGCTTACTTCCGGGCTATTTCTGTAAGTGATTATTTTTTCGTCGCTAGAATAGGGACGAAAAAAATATCAGATATTTCATTCTAAAATAAGTAGATGTATTGCTTCAATTATTATTTGTCGCCTGTTTTTATCTCTTGTACCTTTACATCGAGCATGATTTGCGAGAGTCGAATGACAGAATAACAAAGTGTAGTCGTAGATCAGATGTGAGAGTGAGTCTGGTCTGTAAATTGATTGCCCAAAGTATTAGATTGTTCGATGCCATAGAGGGGGGTTGTCATATACTACGGGCAAACCCGCCACTCCAGGTAAGTATAACGGTATGTAATCGTTCTTTCAGCCTGTAATCAGCGTAGAGACTAATGTGTCTGTGTGTATGACTGGATAAGTATTATACATGAGCCAATGCCTATGGTTTTGGTATGTTTTCCCTGCACGATTCAAAATAATGTTTACTGAATTTCATCGACCTTCTGCTATACATTTAATTGTTTGTACTTAATAAATAAACAAACATAATATATTTTTCAGTTTGACTATTGAAGCCCCTAATTTTTACATATCGAAACATGTACACCAAATTAGGATTGACATATTTATGTAAATAATATTGAAATTATAAAAGCTATAATTTAAAAATTCACTTGTTATAAAATTATGTAATAATTTATTTAATAGTTGTACAATTGAAAGTAATTAACTGTAGCAAATAAATAAAATATTAAAGAACAACTGATTCGTTTGACAACATCAAATAACGAACGGCGCTATGCACATTCTATCGGCTCTGTCTAGATGCTCAATTGTGGTGTAAAATATAACGTACAATGTATATTAAAAAATATTCGTGAAATAAAATATATAAAAAGAAGGACAATAAAAAAAGTATCCCTCAACCAAAAGGTGGATGATGTATTTATTAATATAAAACTACATTACTAAATATCAAATATTTTTTAATTGAGACTAGCAATAGATATATACCACATATTATATTATATAATATAGAAATTTAGATTTCTTTCAATAAATATATATATATATATATATATATATATATATATATATATATATATATATATATATATATATATATATATATATATATATATATATATATATATATATATATATATATATATAAAAATAAGAAATACACATACATAGATAAGATTTTTTTCTCATATTATATTTTTTAGAAGTTCATTTTCTTTACGCAGGAATGCCTGTTATCCATTTGTTAATTTTAAATTTAAAGCTATTAAAATTGTTTATTTTTTGTCGTCGATGCTGTTAAATATTGTTGGCGCCATAAAATACATTTGTCTTTACGCAAAGATAGTCTTTACTAAGGGAATCAGGTAGTTAGTAGATGCAGCCACTCTCGTTGTAAGAGCTTGCTGACCTTTTTTCAATTCTGTGGGTGTTTTGGAAGAAACCCGAAATTAGTTTTCCAAAAATCTGTTGTATTTGTAACACCTGGAACTTTTTAAATAGAAGTACAGACGAATAACATTGGTATTTTTTTCCAATACCTTTTAGGTTGCTAAATGCAGTACTACTAAAACGTAGTACTGCATTTAGCAACCTAATAACCTATATAATCAATGGTCTGGAGTATCCACTGTGTGGCACCAACAGCATAGTGTTGTTGGGTGTTTGGCAATGTACAGAAGTGCTCTGGCAACCCGTCGACGCATTTACTGTAAATAATGTACGCATATAATATACATATACATGTACAGCTGTGTGATAGTAACCGCTCGGCTTAGCGTATGCGGCGTCTTTATATGGGCTGTATGGAAATATATATATATATATATATATATATATATATATATATATATATATATATATATATATATATATATATATATATATATATATATATATATATATATATATATATATATATATATATATATATATATATATATATATATATATATATATATATATATATATATATATATATATATATATATATATATATATATATATATATATATATATATATATATATATATATATATATATATATATATATATATATATATATATATATATATATATATATATATATATATATATATATATATATATATATATATATGACTGCTTTGTCATTCCGTCAATGCTTCCATCAGCAGTGTAGTAATCTGTATGATCTGTATGGGGGCGTGCAGCCAATAGGCAGAAAGTCTTCATTATGCAGAAGAGTGCTATCTGCACAATAGCGCGTGTGCCGCTTATTTCACCTGCAAGGCCTCTGTTTAGAGATCTCGGCATAATTACGCTGCCGTTGATTTACATCACCACTATCCAACAAGATCCTGAAGCATGTCACCTTCGGTGAGTCATGCACTATCCAAGTCGGAGAGGCTAGCTTATGTCGCCGGACCAACGGTATACAATAAACTTAGCGATCGCATTCGTATTCGAATATTACTCGGGTTAGAATTAATATGCCTTATGCTTTCCCTTGCAATGTATAAATTATCTCTTAACATTTTTCCTGGATTTCTCTCTTATACATTACTCTTCATTTTTCTTTAATTAATTTAAATTTATTACTTTGTATATTCTAATAGTTTCTAAAGTTTTCAATTACACTAGCCATCAGTGAAAATGTAAACAGGTCAGTTGTTTAGTACTAAATCAACCACGTTCACCACGAAAACGACCATGGCAATCTCCGATTATCTGTAGTTGGTTAAAGTGTCCAAAAACTTCCTTGGAGGTCATAAGGCAGAAAACTATAAAGATCTTGTGGAAAATCTTTTACAGTGCTACGGTAGACTGGAGTGTCTTTATAATTATTACACTTCTTACATTAACTCTTGGAATTCTTCCATGACAACTGTGGTGCTGTTAGCGACAAACATGGCGAACGCGATATGGAAAAAATATACCTGGGAAAGTGAAGCGAATCATTATTAGCGGATTATTGCTGGACGGCCACGAGGGAAACATAATAATAATAATAATAATAATAATAATAATAATAATAAAACTCTTTATTCTTAAGAAAAGGCGAGCTGATTGCCGCAATATTTTAGAGCAATATTTTAGAGGAAAAATCAGCAACAAAGTACAAAAAAGCCAGGCAATGCGATTGCGCCATCAGTGACCTTCTTCAGAGGGAGAACTACATGCATAGGTTTTTAAGGACAATTCTGAAAAGTCATGTTTTTACATTAGCATTTTCGTTTTCAGCACCCTTGAAAACATAAAGATGAACTGTTTCCGTCAATGTTACAGAAAACAAGTGAAATTTTGTTTGTAATGTTATGGTAGAAAATTGTTATGCTTACCTCTATGCATATATTACTTGTATACCTACCTCTATACATATATTGCTTGTAAAGCATTAAACTAATAAAATGAAATTGAATCTAAATCTGATGTGAAAATGAATCATCTGAAAAATCGGGAAGATTTTGAAGTCTACTCTGCAGTCAAAGGTATATTGTATACGATTGTAGGCTGTTGCAACCGTATCAGAATCGTCTATCTCAATAAAAAACTGAGGCTTCCGGCAAAATACACCTTAGAAGGGTTGAAACGGGAAGGGTCCCGATCCAACCCTTCTAAGGTATATTTTGCCGGAAGCCTCGAATACGTATCTCTTTATTCTCTTTGGGAAGTCATAAACCCGTACGTAAAGTTTTCATTTGATCGACCATATTTTTTACTATATTCCAAGGGTCGTAAGACACCCGAAAACCAATTCCCATCTTTAGACAATTCACAGATACGCGTTTATGCAACTGCGATACCTCCCCCCCCCCCCCCTTCCTGTATCACACAGTCATTGTTGTTTAATACACAGTACTTTTGTTTGATAACTGCTTAAGATTAAAATAATTCTAAAAATCGAAACTAAAGATTTCTTGAGAGTCTCACCAAGCATAATTTATAATAATCGTATTAGATACTTACCGTTTAATAGTTGAAGAAAAGAAATGAAGGGGAAATGGGGAGGGGGAAGAAGTGGTGGTGGGAGAAAGAAGAAAGGTTAAAGGGAAGGGGGGGAGAGGGGTGAGGGAAGCAGGTAGGAGGAGAGAAGGAAAGGGGTGGGGAGGGGGAATGATAAGGGGAGGAAGAAGGGTATGGGGGGTTAGGGAATGGGAAGGGGGATAGGGAGTTAGGGGAAGAAGTGGGGGTGGGAGAGGGCGGGGATGTTTAAGGGGGAGGGGGGGAATGGGCGAGGGATTCGAGGAGGTTATAATATAATATGTATTAATGAATATTATACATAATGCACATACATATATATGATATGTATTAATATAACATAATTATATGAACACATTATATTATAACATATACACTTATGTTTATATATTGAAAATACATAATGGAAATACAAATTTCAACTGATGTAAACTTTTAATCATTATGTTTCGGAACCTTTAGACTATGATTTGTGAATCAAGGTCGATAGAAACCGATAGGTTTCAACAAATCTACTTAGAAGGTCCTCGGCGTTAAAATACCCCTCGCTAAATTACAGTTATTTATCACAAAGGTTTCTCTCCAAAGGATATCGGAACTGCCGATTCGTTTCAATTATATTGATCAAAAAGCGATTGAATTTTATAGTCCGGCGACTCGCTAAATTTATCTTTAATTAACATTCAATTAATATTAGGTTAAATTAAATAAACGCCACCGTTTTCAATTAAATTCCCAAATTGAAAATATATTAACACAAAGGGGCTGGCGTGCGTGGAGGTTTCTATTTGCACGCTCAAATTTCAATTAACGGACAAAGAAAATATTCATTTCCCGGCCGGTCTTTGCGCCGAAATATTTTCGATTGAAGTGCTCCTGTGGCATACAAATACATATATATAATAAACGCGATGCTATGTACATTTGGCTAAAAGGAATTGATTGTAGTGAGCGATGAACCAGTTGATAAAACTATCGATTGAAGCGTGACATTTTACGGTCGATTTTGGGAATATTACTTGCACCTGCTGGCAAAGCAAAGGCGATTTTGAATTTTGCTGCTAAAATAATTTTATTTATCTATATATCTATATATATATAAAACAAACACTTATAACTCGAGAATGGCTGGACCGATTATCATAGCTTTTGATTTGTTTTATTTATCTCAGTTGGTATGGTCAGTTGTACGTGGCAAAGTTGGTGAGAAATTAAAATAAAAGAAAAACATTTTCCCATCCAAAATGTAAATCTGTGTTTTTCTTATGGTCAGTTGTACGTGGCATGTTCACGTGTCAGCAATTCATCCGCTTTATTTGTTCTTGCGCCTGATAAAAAAAACAAAAAATGTCGTATATCACAAGGTGCTTAAATGAAGAGAATTAAACCGAGTGCCTCCATGCTGCACAACATGTAAATAGTTTAATTCAATTATGTCTTGCTGACGCGCGATTGATATACTTAATTTTTGTACTTTTATATTTCTTATTGTGTTAGTATCTTAATAAAGTAGTGAACTTATTATTTATTTTGTATTCATGGTATAAATTTCATAAAATCATAAATTAAGTTCAGGTAATCTGTAACACGACATTCATTGACTGTTAGGCGGTACGAAGTTTGCAGGGTCAGTTAGTAAATAAATAAATCGGTTGTGTCACTTTTTAATTAGCCAATGACGTCACATCTCATTCGCATTAAAAATCGATTTGCAAACGTGGCGTAAAATTCGCCGTTATACATTCGAAATTCGAACGAGCGACACAAAGCAAAGAAGATTTAAATTTCAAACGTGCTTCGCGCAATATCAAACGCGCGACTTGTATGGCGAAATTTAAATATTATTTGTGCTTTCGCAATGTGATTTTGGTTCAAATGATATCTGGGTACGAAATTTCAAATATAACTTCAATATTTCAAGGAAGATATATGACTAGTGCGCCCCCTGCAGGTCCGATTTCAACCACAAAGCTTTTAACTCTTGCCATGACCAAATTATGCCTGCTTATCAAATTTCAGTTTAATCACATTCAGTGTTTGGGCGCTCTCGTAGAGGAACACAGATATACACAAAGACACAAACAGACACATAGAGAGACTTCAGTCTGGAAATGGTCTTAATCGTCTCGAGGGGCTCAGAATAGATATTTCCTTCTTTTTCTCAAAAATATTTTATTGCGCGTTCACAATACTTTCCCTCCTGGTCAGTTAGTGGACCGGAAAAATAAAAGCTTAATTTCAAAAAGAAAAAGCACAATTAAATTACAGATTTTTCTCCTTTAGTTTTATAGCTTCTTAAGTTTAGCAAAGGTCATAGTTTCTTGCAATAATCAATGTATGTTTTTTATTATATTTTTTTTCTTCAAAATTTGGCAATAACGCCATTTTATTAGTAAGCGTAGCATTGGTATTATAGATATTAAATAAAAATATTGAATACTTCCGATATTTGAAATCGAACCGCTGGGTGCCTTTTTTAAAATAGCATTGTGCTATCCAAAGAAGAGTTATATTTAACCTCCTTGATTCGGGAAGCCATAGAAATAAGTAGACCCCGAACTTTAATAGAGATGGAACAAGCTTCAAATATGGAATAATCTTCTAAAAGCCAATCTTTTGAAGCCAATCACTAAATACAAAGACGATAAACCAGATACAGTGAGTTGTGTACATGGCGGAATTTCAAATTTACCCGCGCTTCACAGCTATAATCTGCCTAGCAACACCGGTAGTATGACGCCTATATGCAGAAAGACTAAATTTGCGTCATTTTGTCCTGAATAGCGGAGTTTCTATCAACGCAGAAACGTCGGGTGCCATTAACTTCACAAGGTAAAATTCGTTTTTATTTTTTTTACTTTCCTTGCAAGGACAGTGTTTTGGACGCACTTATGTGTGTCTATATATCTGTGTGTATGTGTGCATTCCTTCACGATAGAGCCCAAACGCTTCATCCGATTGAGTTGAAATTCGGTATGCAGACATCATTCGGAATATCATCATTCGAATAATACTATTTCAAGACCACGGAAATACTACAAAAACACGCGACTGTGGAATGATTGGTACATTTTAATGGTAGGTGTTTTTGCGCAGATATTGCGCAATTACTTTTTCGTGTAGGACGAAAATATTTTTCTTCTCCGGATAGTCTTCTTCTGTGGGTTCCTATACCGAATTATCTAGAGTCATTTAACTTCGAAGACAATAGACCAAGTACTAAGGATGTATAAAGTTCCTGACGAAAATATTCTTCTTCTTTAGATATTCTTCTTCTTTCGTGGTTTCCTATTCCGCCTTATCTAGAATGCTTAAATCCACGCCCAAGTGCTCAGGATTTATAATGTTTCAACGAAATATTCTTCTTCTTCCGTGGGTTTCTGTCACGCCTTATCTACAGTGCTTTAACTTCGACGATGATAGACTAAGTCCTCAGGAAGCGTAAAGTTTCGGTCGAAAATATTACTCTTCTTTCAAAATTCTTCTTCTTCCATTGGCCCTTATCCTGCCTTATCTAGAGGGCTTTATTATATACCCAAGTGCTTAGGATGCAAAATTGGTTTTGGGGGTGGTGTTTGGGGGGGGGGGGTGATAAGGTTTTATGGGGACTTGAGGGTTTGAGAGGAAGGGGGTTTGTTTGGTGGTGGTGGGTTAGGTTTAGCGGGCTTAGGTTTATGGAAGCAGAGAGATGCGTTACTGGGGGTAGCGTTAGAGGTCGGGGTGGGAATTGGAGGAGGTATAGGGGGAGAGGGTTGGGGGTGGGTTGGGGGAGGGTGGTCTGGAAGGGAGTCTGGGTATATTTGGGTGGGGCATAAGTGGGGTCAGGGGTGGTTGACGAAGGATTTGTGCCTGTGGATTTGTGTTACGAATAAGCCTTTCACACATCTTGTCAACGTAGAGATACCTACATAACCGGAAATCAATTGTGAATCCGGGGATTTAATACTAGGCACCGAGGAAACTGGTTGAATATCACGTATTATATTTTAATCGGGCCTGAGTTTCGGAGACGAAATCGCATAACATGCGTCTTGTGCTTGTTGACAAGAATCAATCGGAGAGATTTAGGACCAAGCGGAGCCTTAACGACACGGTACCATCAGCGTGTTTAAATAGTTGACCTACCTTGGAAGCAGCTGGTATGTATTTTGTTTATGTATTTTTTTAAGTGCTTTATGTTTATGTATTTTTTTAATTGTTATTGATTTTTTGAACATCGATTTGAAGAAATCAAGAAGACTTTTCACTACCCTTTTCAGTAAGTTCAGGCTGGCAACAAGTTTGATTCAAAATTAGAAATCGAAATCGACCGCGCCACAAACCTGTTTGGAGCATGCACATTTATGTTTAAAAATTTTGTGGAAGTTTAGATTAAACAAAACTAGATGTAAATGGAAGTCTTCAGAAAAATAGTGACATTTCTTTAATGATAATTCATAACCTATAAAGTAGTGTTATTTTGCACCCGTAGTGTTATCCCGGCAAGCAGCAACCACCCCTCGCGCGCTAAATCCCATAAACACCAATCTCTCATCATTAACCCAAATCTAACCCCATTCACTCCCTCCCACTCCCCCAGCATTTGGCTCAGCAAACTCTACCTCCCCTAACTTCCCCCAAAACCCCCACGACCCCACAACCTTGTAGCGACGTAATACATCGTTGGAAAATACATGTGAGTAACGTGAAGTTGGGTTTTGTTGTTTCCGTTATTTTTTTTTACAGTTGATTTCAAGTAAGATATCTTGGCATATCGAAGTATAGCAGCGTCTCGGCGTATTCATCATTCTGGCACATTTCAAAATACACATCAATACCGAAATAAATAAATTGAAATATAAATAAAATAACTACTTAAATTTGTTGGACAGATCGAAAAACATCACAAAAGTAGAAAAATTGTAATTTTATGTTCATTTTGGCTGAAATGCGTTTTTTCAGATTTTTCTCAAGATTTTTAAGATTTTTTTTCATTTAAATAAATTTTTTTGAAATATTTATATCCCTAGAGCATAGCGGTCATATCTAAAAAGTATCGACATAAAATATCGTTCATATTCAAAATAAGAATTACGGATATCCATCGTTTGAGTCGTAAGTAAAAAAAAGCACTTACAGTTTTTCCCGAATTTTCCTATATTCTAGGCAATTTTTCCAATTTTCATTCCCGTTAGGACCTTCTTGAACTACTACGAACATGTTAAAGAAAAAATAGCCAATTCGGTTCAGCCATTAAACCTACATAATATGTGATTACCAACGAACAGCATTTAATTTTTATTTTTATAGATCGAGGAATAATATAGTGTAGCCTAGGATATAAAAGCAATTACACTGAGTTTTTTTTGTCGTGGTATTGGGTTTTCGTATGCTAGGTATGAAGTGCCCTAGGAGGCATACGGATTAAGATGTTTCACTCGGCATCCGCCAGATTAATTCAAGTAGAGTAGTAATTATAACAGCTAATATCAGTTACCTCTTTAAGCAACGTTGCATAATATCCATTTCATAACACACGCTCCATATTACTCGTATGCAATACTCGTTACGAACGCTTCTCCTGGTTACATGCAAAATCCAAAGGCAAGCGGGTATAGTTGTTATAGGTACACACCGTGTCGGAATAGTCAAGTTACCACTAATGTCCTCGTTAGCCTCCCGCTACTCCCCGTACATTCCATTTCCACCGCGGCAAAATACCCAGCCAGAAGATTAGAATAGTAACTCATTTAGGTGAAATTTATCTCCACGCTCCGACGATTTCAGCCTAGCGACTGAATTCCAGTTACTTTTATCGTTTTTAATTATTTTTTTGACGGATGTGGCTAGGAGGTAGTGGCATGTTGTATACAGCAAACGGCTACCAGGGTTACAATATATGTAGTAATATTTCATTTATTATGGTTACTCCCTGCCCTCCTCTAACTACGCCTCCGGTACCTCGAACATCAGTTGTCCATTGTTTAACGATCAGTCGAAGTTTATTTTATTCAAGTAGCAATATTAAGATAATTTATGATCTGGAATAAAATAGAATAGAATATAATACCTTCAATGTGCTATTAAAACATAACAATCAATTTTACACTGGTTTTATAAAAACGACAATGTATGCACAAATGGCGGACTTATCGCTATAGCGATACCTTAAAGTCAACCATTTGATAAAATAATTCCTAATTTTCACCGTACAATACACAAAGAAGTAGTACCTAAAGTAAAATTTTAAATTAACTTATACAAATATATATCAATAACGTATGCTAAGGTTGCCCAGAGAGGGATAAAGGAGAGGACAAGGTGAGGTATTTCGTTAGTGGCTGTGTAAAAATAAATGTTTCTTCAACAACTTTTTGAAAGTATGCAACGAAGGTGCATGCCTAACAGAGTGAGGGAGCTAATTCTATAAACGATCAGAATGGACCGTAAAAGAGTGCGTGTAAACAGAGGATTGATGTATCGGAATGGCGAGTGTGTTGATGTATCGAAGACCATGGCCTCCAAAATGGAGGAAATTTTCCTTGAGATGGGAGGGTGAAGTGTGGTTATTGAGTATATTGTAGAGTAGCAACAACGTATGAAAATTTCTTCGATCGCGAATAGGAAGCCAATGAAATTGTTCATGTAAGCAGCTAACGTGGTTGAACTTTCGCAAGTTAAAAACATACCTGAGGGAGATATTTTGCAGACGGTCCAGCTTATTCAAAATAACCTCACTGGCATCTATATAACAAACATCACCGTATTCAAGTATTGGCGTTAAATTATGTGACATGTGGAGAAATCTTTGAAGCCGCCAGAGACTATGAAAACCAGTTCTCGTCTGGACAACGGCGGTTGCAATATCTCCGAAACGCCGTGATCACGTGTTGTTGAGAACATTCGTTATTTCTACATATTCCCCACAGTAGATTGTATGTATCTATATAGTATTACCATGTACCTGTACGCGTAAATTATAACGAGCAATGAACATGACTATCTGTCAATTAAATTACAGATCTAAAATGTTTATTAAATCATAATTTGTAATAATTTATAATAAAATAAAATTAATATAACTAAAATGTTTATTAAATAATTCTAATTCTTGTTTTGTGCAACTGACCTCTACGGCGTGGCTAACGCGCCGTACGTTGCGAAAAACGTGCCGTGGACAAGGAGGCTCGGTCCTCTTGTCCACAGACGTTTTTGTCGCCGTGAAAATCCACGGTTAATTCGCCGCGTCGTCAGTGTTGTATAAATCACTATGGAAGCTTGTCCACAAAGACGGCGCCGGCGGGCGGCGCCGTCCGTTTTTCCGCCGGGTCTGTGGAAAAGTTTCCATAGTGATCCATACCCCACTGACGACATGACGAATTAACCATGGATTATCACGGCAAAAAAACGTGTATGGACAATAGGGCTCAGGGTATCAATAAAGTATATGGACAAGCGGTAGCTACGTGGACTGGTGGGTTATGATTCTCTGGTGGTAGACCTCGGGCGCTGTAGGGCGGTTTGCGCATTTTGCGGCGTCAATCAATCGACTGTGCATTTCGGAGAATATCTGAGAGGGAGGAGGTTTTGAAAACTATCTGATACGTTTTCTACATGAGCTCACGGATCAACTGCTACCCGGTAGCCTCCTCCAAGAGGGTCAAACCTGGGTATTACTCCGTTTTCTTCTGTTAAGGCATGGTGCATCTGTTTCCTCTGGGGTATGTCCTTCGGGCGCTGTTGGGCGTTTTGGGGTGTCAGCTAATCAACTGTGTACTCCTGCGAATAACCGAGGGGGTCTGGAAATGCTCTTATAACTTTTCTGAGAAGCGGGGGTGATTGTTGACCTGATGCTAGCTACTCTTGAAGCGACCCATTGGCTATCTGATCCCATGAGAAAGAAGGGCAAAGGGCGCCACGATTCGCTATGTGTTCAAACTGAATTACCGCTAACAAGACTTCGAATCTGCAACTAGAGTCGAGGGCGGAGAGTCGTAGTTAACGTGATGGACCGTAGTTAACGTGATGACGGCCAACTTTTAAACAATCCGATGGCCACCCGCGATTCAGTCTGATATTAACGAACTAATGGCGCCTCGGTTCCCTATAAATTCGAACTGAATAGCCACTCACATCAGGTAGAGGGCTTGCAAGCGACCTCGAGTCTGTGACCAGACTAGAGAATAGCGAAATCCTTGCCAAATTTGGTATTACGCGCCTCGCGGTAGGGCGTTGGACGTTGCCAAATTTCAGCTCAATCGGATGAAGTACTTAGACGATATCGTGGAGGAATACACACTGACACACATGCATAGACTCACAGACAGATTTCAGCCTATAAATGTTTTTAATCGTCTCGGAGGTCAAAATGTATATATCCGTCTTCAACTCGAAAAAAAATGTACGCGTTCGCAATACTTTCCCTGCTGAGAAAGTAAAATATAGTGGGCAACCCCTTGATAGTCAAAGAAAACTGTCAATATAATTTTGATTTTCGAGCGAATTTGCCTTGATTCTGCTCGCTATCAAATCGCCATTCCGAAGCTTGTGGCTGTTTGCATGTCAAACCATAAAACCCTTATTTTTTCGACCGTCAGGAACGTAGGATACAAATTGCCCCGTTCAAGCACGTCTTTAGTAACCTGTTCGCTGTATTCTCTTCGAAGTAAATCGCATATCCACATTTCGGCTGTAAAGTGAAACACAGCTATGAACATCTCTTCAAGTATATCTGTGTGACTGTGTGTCTGTCTGTCTGTGTGTATTTCTCCACGATAACACCCAAACGATTCATCCGATTGGGTTGAAATTTGACTTGCAGGCATCACTTGTTCATGGCAAGAACTGAAAAGATTGTGGATGACATCGGTCCACCAGACGGCGCGCTAGTCATACTTCAATAACTTGAAATTCGGTACACAGGTGCCTCGTTGGGTTGAAATCACATTGTGAAATTTTGTTTGGAATATCTCACATACGACAAAAATAATATTTTAGGTCCGCCATATATTAATCAAATAGTTACGGCTCGTTTATAGAATTAGCTCATTCGAAATTGGAATTCAAAGGTTCACAGCGACCCTCGTTTGCAATTTGATTTTTAAATTAAATCAGGTGACGCGCGTTCGAAATTTTATTTTTCATTGCGTTGCGACGCATAATAATAGGAAGTTTTGCCAACTGCTCATCGACCTAATCTATAACATATTCAGATGAAATAATAATAAAAATAGTCAATACACTTTTATCTATCCGAAATTGGAAGTACTGTTGGATATGTCATAATCCTAATTGTTTAAATCACAAAGAACAAAATATAATATTATATGAATGTAAAAAAAATCCTTATTTTGCAAATCACTCGATTACTAATCACCAAATCCTTATTTTTCAAACTACGACTCTTGTCCTATGAAGTTAATGTAGTTCCGATGTATAGTGGTGCAGTTTTGATGACAATGTATTTTTATGGTAAGCATGATCTGATTCTGCACCCAGGATTGTCTCTCGACGAGGGGACTCCTCAACGGTCAACAGCGCAGACACGAAATTTTGTATACGCATACAATTATGATAGCCCGTTATAAGTTTTATCATGACATGGCTGCTGAGCCCAGCGTTGGCTCCCGACAAGGGGAATCCTCAACGTCAACAGCACAGTCACGAAATTTTGTATACGCATTCAATTTGTATAGTCCGTTCTAGGTTTCACAATGACATGGATGCTGCGCCCAGGGTTGGCTTCCGACGAGGGGACTCCTCAACGGTCAACAACACAGACACGATTTTTTGTATACGCATTCAATTATGATAGTCCGTTATAAGTTCCACTATGATATGGCTGCTGCACTCAGAGTTGGGTGAGTACAGAGCACTTCAATAAATATGCTTGGTTTTTAAAATATGATTTTACTATTAACTTATTTTAGTTACACCTCTGAGTATAGTAATGAGTGTTTCGTACATTATGGTCATTCCCTGGCTCCCGCCATTTACACTTACCCCGCACATCAGTTGTCCATTGTTTAAAGATCTGGAAAGAAATCTTTTGTACAAGTAGTTATATTAAGATAATATAGTTTGTGCGTACGTGTTTGTTGAGAATATTCGTTATTTCTACTTATTCCCCACAGACGATTGTATGTAACTATAGTATTACTATGTACTTCTACGCGTAAATTACATCGTGGAATGAAATTGAGTATCTGCCATTAAAAATATAGATCTATCTGACAATTATATTTTAAAACTACCATGATTTATGAACTACCATGCCAGTATGAAAAAAACGAGTACGAAAGAAACAGTGTCATTATAGCGTGACTCGATTGAGATGCTCGTAATACTAGGGATCAATACTGTAAACGTTTCCACAATCTGCCGACTTATGGTATCAATAAAGTGTATGGACGAGCGGTAGCTACCTAGCTACACTATAAACCCGCCTAATTAATGTATTATCCGTTGTGCGGCATTTAGTTTTAGGGGTCCTAACTCACCCGACGGGTGTATTAATGGCGACGGCCGGGCCTTGCCGCCCTCGCGCTTCGCTCCGCTAAACGCTAACTACGTGAGCCCCATGGCCAAACAGCTTCTATAATCTAATTAAGGAATATTGAATAACAAATATTAATTTGAACGATCCAATGTACTTAGCTAAAGACGGCAAGTCAAATGGGAGAAACAACTAGAGCTGTCGACTACAAGCTCATGAAGTTTTAAAGATATTTGTTCGTTCTGTCTCCCGTAAGGTGAGCGCAGAACACTTGGGACAAAAAACAACCCACTGTCTAGTTACGCCACCTGTCCGTCAGAGGCCAACGCCTTACGGCGAGGCACCTTCAGCTAGCAGCCTCGACCGCTGACTCCAGTTTGGAAAAATATCTCCGTCTGGAATTAAACTTTAGGATACCTCCTGCCTCCTGACTCGTAATAGGACCGAGGTCTCCTTTAGGTGGCGGTGATAAGATGTCTACCGAATCTATCACTGACCACGGTGTCCTTTGCCCGGCTCTTCACCCGGTATCAGGTAGCTGATTGGTCATTTCAAGAGCAGTGGCCGTAGGGGAGAGCAGGAAGGCTTCGTGCACGGGGAGCATTCGTACAGTGGAGAAATCTACGATCCAATACATTGACGTGCTCGCAATGTTTATAGGAAACAAAGCCGTTTCCACACTCCTCCGGTTATCAGTCGGAATGCACAGCTGATTGGCTGACGCCACACGTTGCACAAACCGTCTAGGAGTCCCCGAAGAATGACTCGCATGGGAAACTGACAGAGCACAGAGTCCTACCCGGGCTCGACCTTTGACGAGAAGACTACCAGATGGGTGTTGACCCGTGAGTTAGGCTGACCCATAGACGATGCGGGTCATAACGGCCCAACTGCCTTTGACCCATTAGCACCCACCCATTAAGTGCAATTCGTTTGTATTAGTTTAGTTATTACCATATATTTTCACTGTCTTTTTCAATACCATATATCATGTTATGTGTCTAATTAAAATTAGATATAATGTTGTATTTAGGGCTTGCTTGTGTAACGATAAAGTGTATTTATTTGTAGAGGCGCCAGCTACACATGCGGGAAATAGATGATAGACCACATAAACAAATGCAAAGGGCCTCCCTCCGCCTGGGAAGTTACCTTTGTGCGTGGGAGTGGAGCGACGCCAAGGATACCACGGTAGCTCAGTCGTGCTCAGGGGTGGTTAAAATCCTGTATTGACGTCGTCCTAAAGTCGAGAGCATTCAAATTGAATGGACGGTCAAGTACCCTAGTTATGTTTTATTATAAAATGAATTTCGATATATCTTGTGAGAGGACTAAAAGAAGAAGAAGAAGCGATATCAAGTTTAGTGCGCTGCGGCGACGAGATCGAATATTGTGATTTACTCACCGCGCCCTCTATCGGTCTACCGACGAGGTACTGCGCCGGTGCGCGTCGATCGCGCCCGCTTGGAGCGCTCGGCCCCGGTCCCGGTCCGCGCTCTTACATAAATCAATGGCTAAATCGTCTAATGTATTTATTGGAAATAATTGCTAGATAATTATATTTAAAAAAAAGAGAAAATACTATTTGA
Source organism: Micropterix aruncella (assembly GCA_944548615.1). Classification (NCBI taxonomy): domain Eukaryota; kingdom Metazoa; phylum Arthropoda; class Insecta; order Lepidoptera; family Micropterigidae; genus Micropterix; species Micropterix aruncella. The sequence goes on along the minus strand of OX155952.1, from coordinate 14,080,034 downwards.
ATCTAGGTGCGCTCTAAACCAGCAGATGCTGCTATAATTAAATAATGTACTGCGGTTCTTTTCTCCGCTAAATGATAAAATTAAAATGTATAATTTCAAAGTTCCTTTTATAAAATTATTCTTTATTTATCCCTTGCCCTGAAACATTACCCTGTCCAGTGTTAGTCGGGTACCTACGAGATTGTAGCTCGCTCTGACCCGGCGGTATTTTTAGGTACCGTCTCGATTTCTTTAATTCGCTAAATAATGATTAATTAACCAAAATGAAAGGTTTATTTGACAGAGTAACATATTTTATTTTAATTATAATAAATGAAAGCTAGGCCATAGCATATGGCGAATCCGAGTAGTTGGAATTGACAAAATTCTAAAATTAAATTCGTGGAAAATTGAACGTTAGAGCCTTTCAATTTTCAGGGCTTAATTCGGCGAAGTGGGATTTTGGACAGGTACTTTGGGTTCTGGAATAGAGAAGGAAGACACTGCTACCCGCGGGAGTTATTGGAGGGTTGCTTCTAGATTTTTTAGCGCCTGCTCCCCGGATGCGATTTTAAATTTTAAATTATATTTTCCGAAATCGACCTTTAGATGATAGTAGAAAAATTAGTTGAGGCGAGGAGACGGAAGGCGATGCTCAGACACCGGGAATTATGACTGACCCGACGTACTACCTACTTCTATTTTGACGCACTCAAATTACTAAATTTTGATTTTACTTGACTCTAATTATTCACCAACGAAGATATGGCAACGGTAATTTACAGGGGACTTGGCTTTAAAAGCAATCTTATTAATTTGAATTTATTATTTTTTTGAAATCTGATTTTACGAGAGGAAGCTAATGGTTACAGATAGAAGACTTGCCTGTAGATAGGTGCGGAATCCGATGAGGGCTTGCCCGGTACGCTGAACTGAGTTTAATTATAGATTTTAGATATTCACAGAATTTAAGTTCTAGACTGTGTTGGCTGGTGTGCAAATGAATAATTAAATGGGCGGTAGTCGGCCCGCTCCGCCAACGGCGGAGCGGCCGGTCTTCTCGACCGTCTTGCTCGATCGTTGCCAGCCCCAAAAAAAAAAGAAGAAAGATCTCTTTTCTAAGTAAAAATATTCTACCTTACTGATTAAAATTGATTAGGGATGTGCGCGACTTGTCGTCTACATACGGTAAGACGTATCCGCTCGGTGTATCGCGTCTATGGCGCGATGGATAAAGTTAACTGATTAATTATTAAAATGATTTAGGTTAAAGTTTGTATACTATAAAAACTAGGCCCTAACATTGCCGGATAGAGACCTAGTCACCGTCCCCGGTGACCTACATAAGCAATCAATGTTAAAGATATAATGCTACGAGTGTTGTACACTAACCCCTACTTGCTACGATGCGTAGCCGCTAATACAATAAATATTGGTAACAGTAAGAAAAATAAGAATAAGTACGTAACGGTAATGAAGAAATTTGCCCTGTTTGCAAGGGTTGATACAAATCAAGATATTTTAAAAAAATATAAAAAAAAAATAAATAACACCTAAACGAGAGAAGATGATTTTTGACAAAGTATTTTTTTGATCCCAAAAAGTGCATAAGAGTTTCTTTGACTGCAGTATATGACGCTTATTCATATCAGGATTGGAGTTAAGAAAGTCAGGAACTGAAAATAGGGAAAGAATTCAGCCGTGAAAGATGTCGCCTGTCCGTAACAGGGTTAACATGATTGACGGGTTGATCTTCTCCTGGGGCGTAGCGCGTGGCGTATCGTCTGGTTGCTGCGTCGCTCTCTCGGTGGGGTCGCTGCTTGGAGATCGACGTATGCGCGTCGTAGGGCCTTGGGTAAGACACACAACGTGTCTCGTGGTGGTCGATTGATGAGCCGTACCTTGGAATTGCGGAAAAAATAGGCGAGCATTAGTAGGTTGCCTAGTTTTCTGATGTTGTGTCGTGATGATCTTAATCGAGGCAACTCGAAGAACATAATAAGTGGGCTGCTGCTTGGCAAATTGCGTCACTTTGCTTGTTTAAAAAAAAGTCCGGTGGAAAATTTTTTGCAGAGCTTCTACTTGGGACAAAATCGTGGTGCTACACTAGCTGTTTCAAGTCTGTGTGCACGGAAGAAATTCAGATTTTTACACGTCGCTTGTTTGAAAAGTCCGGTGCGTTGTGGCTAGCGGGTGTAATAAGGAAGGTGATTTTCGTGCCTAAATGCCCTGTCCATTCCAGAGAACACTACTTCACTTCACTGTGTACACACTACGCTGATGTTAAAATGGTACTTAAAGCGTCCTTATTTGCATGTTGATGGTAATAGTATATGTGGAGGTTACTTGCGGTCTGGTTTGTGTGACTTCGCATCCTGGTCCACCTGGTTTAGTGATAAATGTTCCTATTGATAGGGAACGCTCCTGCGGTCCTCGCCTATCGGATGTCGTCTATCGTGAATGCCGTCCTGGTTGTCATATAGAGATAGGAAAATGTATCTTTACCTCTAGACTGGAGTAGGTATCCTGGTTTCGGATGTCCATACTGGTTGGCTGGCAGAATTATGGTCCGTGGATTTATGGGCTGGTTAATTCGGTCAGCATTGCCTTCATTATGGTATCTAGCAGCTTGGCTCGACGTTTGAGGTTTTGCTTCCCGCCTTGCCGAATGTCACTGGACATGTCTGGTTGGTGTGTTCAATTCTCCAAATATTGTCTGGAACGTGAAAAGTTATGCGGCATCATCTCGTTCGATTTTCTAGTTGAGTTTTTTACTGGAGTACTAGGATGGGTGGTGAGAGAAGGAGAGGCTCTAATATATGTAACCATGTGTGTGTTATCATATCTTCGCTTTACAATTCAGTTCGAAACTTGTTTTTATTCTTTAAGAAAAGTAAATGTATTTTCCGACTTCTTAAATTTCCTATGTGATTGGGGTCAAAAACTGGTGCTTATGTTCTGTCTGTATGCTACATTTTAAGCGGGATAAGAAAGATTGGTACATAACAAAAAAAAAATTAAATTATTATAAATTACAAGTATTGTGAGACGCGTAGGTACACAATGTGGTATATTATTAATCCAACAAGGCATCTTAAAATCTATTCAACATATGATATTATTTTTTAAATTAGGAATATGCAGCTAAACTGTGCTGCCTAACGTGTATACTTACATATTATAATGTAGTAATAAAACAAAGAACAAGAAAAATTATTATAACAGTGGCAGTGCTCATATTGTGCAGCTTTACACATGAAATTCCATGGTTGAAAAACAAACAAAAAGAAATAAATAAATTAGAAATGTTGCTACTTTTTGTAGCTACTTTCTTTGAAAAAAAAATTAGAAGAAAGGAAGGGGAAAGGAAAAAAACTAAACTCTTTTTTTATCTCGGTCTATAAGCATCCATTCCGGCGGGTTATATTTTTGATTATATTCAGGCTTTATTAAATGAACGTATAGATAATTAATCCAACGGGGAATAGAAAAATTAATTGTTTATTAGAATGGTGAAAGGGGTGTAGTAGGTATGGGAGAGCAGGTGCTAAATGTTTCCGGATAATTTATATAAACAAAAGAAATATGAAGGGTTCCGGATTTAAAAAAAAAATTATAATATATTTTAATTTTAAGTTTTGAAATTATGAAATGTATTTGCGAGAATGGTACTTCGGGTAGCGGTGTTTCCTTTTGATTTTGTGCCCTTTTAATTATTGATTGTTTTGATATAGTGTTTTAATATTTGTTAATTTTTTGCATTTATGGTGTGTTTTTTTTTAGTGAAACCGGCCTTAACTAACGAAAGCAAGACTACCAATAAATGTCTGCTATTACGTTTATTAAAACAAATAATAATAATATATTTCGCAACAATGTGCAGTGTGTAGAAGCGTTCGAGCTTATTTTATCAAATAATTGTAAATATAATGTGAAAAGGGGAAATAAAGATTGTAGGCCGGTTCTTTAATTTGTATTGACCATTTTGACGACTTATCTGAAGTATACAGAAGCGAATTACGTAATTTTAATTTGCGTAAAATTCTGGTCGTATTGGTATTCAGGTTTATAATTTTAACAAATATTGTATGTTTGTGTTTTTTTTTTTTTTAAAAAAAATGAGCGTGTGTGTTTATTGTTGTTTGTGGACGGGAAAGAACGGCAGTGTGATTTTCTTTTACACGAAATAACCAGTTCTGGATGTTTATAGACCTCGCGGTCTTTCACTCGTGATGGTATGAAGTTAAATTTTAGAGTTCCTCTATGCGTTGTTCCGCAGGCAACTCCCTAACTTCTAGGATTTTTGAGGTCCTTAGTATATGATGTTTTTATTGCATATAAAATTTGTGAGATGTAGTTTTGTAGTCATGGTGATAAATAATAATACTAGATATTTCTGACATAGTATTTTCCTTTCGTGTGCCATTCGCGCTTCGGTCTTTCGTCATCATGCAAGCACTTCCTTTCATGCTTTCCTGTCATACTTAAATGTGTCTGTCTCGTACCTATTTTAATATTTTGACATGGAGGAATGCTATTATGACCTTTATAAGTCATTTTTTCCAAATATTTATATCCAATTGAGATCATTATTTTCTGATTTTTGATGAGTATTTATGGACAAACTAAACGGAGCTGATTATTTATTTAAAAAATAACGTTGCGGGAAATCAATGGGGGATTTTATCTTACAATGAAGAAATTATGGTATGGAAAGTTCCATATCTTGGCAAAAAGCCAAGACCGAACAAAGAGCTTTCTGTAGCTTATGACTAATCTACAACGGTTTTTGAAGGGGTTCCTAGTCGCTACTTAGTACTAACGATCTACTTGCCGCGTGATTGTATGTCAAAGAAAATATAAAATAATTGATAGAAAAATATAGAAGTATTTTTACAACAGAGCTGAGCATGTAGATTTTAATTCGCCGATGACAGTTGATGCATTGAATACCCGGAACATAATAGTTCCTTGCGCTTTTTTACCTTTATGGTAGGATGAACACTAAACCCAGTAAATATATAATTAAAAAAAATCCAGAGCTTGTCCGGCGGTGTTTCTCTCGCAAGCGAACGGTTAAGCACCGAACCGTTTTAAAATCGCATAATTGCGTATAAATATAATTAAGGTAGAGAAATATCTTTGTTCTTTGATTTTGCCGCAACGGCCCATGCAAAGGGAAATGTTGTGTTTAAATTGTGTGTAAATGCGCTCGATTTTATCTCTATATTATGATTTATCATACCTACTGCCGTGTACGTTGATCGGGCGGATCTATTTATAAATAATCGCTTAACGCAGGTGTTGTGTAAGTGCGTTTGATTGCATTGACTCGAAATCTTGTTTGTTTTTAAATTTGGGAATGAAAATACATTAATGATATTTACTATATTTTTAAGAATTTGGGGCTAAATTTGCCCACATGGTAGGGTACCGAATCCGGCGGCCTTCTTGCCGGATGAGAGTACCTTTCAAAAAAAAATTTTATATTTTATAAAAATTTTTTTTTGTATAAACTATTTGTACTTGTGTTCGATTTTTTGTTCTGTAGGTACTTTAGACCGTGTGTTCTGTTGTGTAATGTGTTTTGTGTGTGTGAATTTAGCTTATCTGTTGCGCTTTGTTTTGGATTTTGTATCTTGATAAAGTGCGTTAGGTTGTATACAATTAATTGTTTAATTTGTTTGTCTTATATCAAAGGGAATTATAATTTTGAATCTTTGTTTTTTCTGTTGAATAGCTTATTTTATGCCTTATAGACGCAATAGTTAATACCTTTTGTGTACCTTGTGCGATTTATACCCGGAATCCGCAGATTCACGATGGAAACCGTGATGACGCGTTCGATTTCACCTCGGCGACGCCACGCTAGACCATATGTTGTCATAGGGTATCAGTTACTCGCAATGTCCTTAATATGGAAAAGACCCCGCGGTTTTCCTTTCTCGTCGGCTAACTCGTAGGCGACTGGGGACTTTTTCGCAATGACTTTGCACTTTATGTACCTAGGGCTGAGTTTGCTACAAAAGAAATCTGCTTTTCTTGACAATGTATGGTTTTTGGCCCAGACCCAATCTCCTGTTTTAAATTCGACGTGTTTTCTTCTAAGGTTGTATCTCGAGGAACTATTTCTGAAGGACTCTAACATTCTTTCCTGCACTATGTCATAGGCGTCCGCTAATGACTCTAATCCCTTTGCGAATTCGTGTGGGGTATCGAGTATTATTTTGGCGTTTTTGTCTGGCACGTAGCTTAACATTTTGTGATAACGTCCATCAACGATAGGTTCCCGCCCAAACATTAAGTAGGCTGGGGAGAAACCTGTCGCTAAGTTTACGTGGCTATTAAGGGCGTTTTGAATTAATAAGAGATGTTTATCCCATTTCCTCTGGTCTTTTCCTGATAAAATTGACAGTGAAGTCTCGATTGTCTGGTTATATCTTTCGACCATGTTTGACTGCGGGGCGTAAACGCAGCCGTAAAACAATCTGGGAATTTTATATTTATCTGCTAGCGCCTTAAATGCCTTAGATCGGAAATAAGTTGCGTTATCTAGTGTTATGACCGCTGGGGTGCCGAATGCTAGGAAAATGGTATTCTCGAGGTGTTTTGTTATGTTCGCGGAGGTGGCTTTCCTCAGGGGAAATAGCCAACAGTACTTAGTAAATACATCTACCACGGATAATATATATGTGAATCCCGACAGTGATCTCGTAATAGGACCTATTAGGTCGATACTTATAGTGTGCATTGGAGTTTTTACGGATTTTGGAGTGGCCATGAATCCCTGGGCTGGTCCCGTTCTTATTTTGTAGGCTTTGCATGTGTCGCATCTTTTCACGTAGGCTTTTACCTCCTTCTGCATGCCGGGCCAATAGAAATACGACTGTAATTTTTTTAATGTTTTAAATATGCCGAAGTGGACCGCGAATTCTCCTTCGTGAATATCTTTTATCGCTGTTTGCCTGTCTGCGAATTTTGGCACGACTTTCCACGGGTTCAGCAGTTTTTCGCCTTTCCTTGGGGCGTGATATCTGTATAATTTTCCGTTTTCAATTTTGTACTCCGGGTATGCGTAGGGGTCGTTTTGTACCGTGTTGTATATGCGAGTGTACCAATCTTCTCCGCGGAAATCTGCTGACAAGGCCATACAAGGTATTCTAGAAAGCGCGTCTGCGACGATGTTCAGGCTTCCTTTTCGATGTATGATTTCCATGTCGAACTGGGATAATAGAGTACTCCAGCGTGCCAATCTTCCTGAAGGGCCCTCCAGTTTCGTAAGCCATTTCAGGCTACTATGGTCCGTTATTACCTTGAAACGAGTGCCTTCTACGTACGTCCTGTAGTGTAAAACTGCTCTCAAGACGGCGAGTAATTCTCTTTCGGTAGTCGAGTAATGGGTTTCCGCTGGGGTAAGACTCTGTGAAAAGTAGGATATGGGGAGGTCCATTTTCTCCTCCTCGGAGTACTGAGTCAGCGCCGCTCCTATCGCGGTGTCGCTAGCGTCGCAGCTTATTGTAAATTCTTTACTGAAGTCCGGACACTTCAAGATCGGAGTAGTTGTCAGCGCGTGTTTCAATGCTATGAAGGATTTTTCCGCCTCCTCTGTCCATACAAAGTTTGATTTTACACCTTTTTTGCCCCCCGTTAATTTGCAGAGTGGAGCGGCGATTTTCGAGTAGTCTTTTACGAATCTACGATAGTATCCGCTCAATCCGAGGAAACTTCTTACGTGCTTTACGCGGTCTGGCCTTGGGAAATTCGTTATGCAAGCTACTTTCCCTTGGTCCGTTCTCAGTCCTTGCCTGTCCACAACGTAGCCGAGGTACAGTAATTCGGGCCTGCAGAACTCACATTTTTTAAGGTTGATTGTCAATCCCGCTTCTTTTAGGCTCTCCCTCACACGTAATAAGGTGTCGATGTGTTCGTCATAGGTTGTTGAGGCGATGATGAGGTCGTCCGCATACACGAATACCTTGTTTCCGTATTCGGGGCCGAATATTTGGTCCATGAGGGTGCTTAGGTCTGACGACGCGTTACAGAGTCCGAAGGGCATTCGCAAAAAGGCGAACATACCTTTTCCAGGTATTGCAAATGCGGTCTTGTATATGGAGGATTCTTCCATCGGGATCTGCCAAAATGCCTTCGATAAGTCAATTGAAGTTAAATATCGAGCATTTCCTAGATTGTCGAGGATTCTCTGCGAAGACACCATGGGGTAACGGTTTTTTGTAGTCACTTCATTTAATTTTCTGGAGTCAAGGCAGACTCTCGGGCTGCCATCCTTTTTGGTCACTACGAGGATTGGATTGCACCATGGAGATTTTATGGGAGTAATCACTCCTAATCTTAGCATGTCGTCAATTTCGTCTTTAATCAGCTTGTCTTTCGCTGGCGATAATTGGTATGGCTTCTGACGAATTGGATCGCCCGTGGTTACGATCTTATGCTCCAATAAGTGCGTCTTTCCGAGACCTTTTTTCTCGAAGGAGATGTCCTCATATAATTTTTTAACGTGCTGTAATCGTCGTAATTGCTGCGGAGTGAGGTCGTCTACATTCCTGATTTGCTGGCTCGCGGTGTGGTTTAGCTGTGCCAATTGTATGTCGTGGTTCGTGTCGATTGAAATTTTTACGTCGAACTGTTTGATGAAGTCGATCCCCAGGATTACGTCTTTTTTTATTGTGGGGCAGATTAGGAAATTAATTTTCTCGCTTTTTCCTTTGTATTGCACTGGCAATGTCATGTATCCAAGTATATCCTGTTGTGTTCCGTCCGCTGTTGATACGCGGCTCTCTGCGTTTTTTATAGTTTTTCCGAGCTGTATGTAGCGTTCGTGCATTTTCCTGCCTAAAATGCAGACTGCGCATCCGGTGTCCACGAGTGCATTGTACGTTTTCCCTAATATGATTATTTTTGCATGAGGGCGAGTATCGTAGAATTTTGGTTCTGGTGACAGTGTGAAGTTTTCCACGGCTATAGCCCTGTCTATTTCCTGTATCCGTGGCTTCTCCCGTTTTTTGGTTGGGATTGGTGGTATCCTGACGGTACTCCGTTACATCTTGCGCAAGAATTGGTATATGTGTCCTGTAATTTGCAGTTGAAACACATTGGTTTTGGATATTTCCGGCACTCCTTGTAATCGTGCCCTCGTGTTTCGCACTTCCTACAGTATTTTTGCTGGGAAAATTGTGTTTGTTGAGGTTTTTGGTATTCTTGCGTGCGTTGTTCGTGCGGTGTCGAGTTTCCGTAGCCGGATCTTCTGACAAATGGCGGTGGTTTATCATGGCGCGAATGAAATTTGTTGTTTTGTGTAAAGGCTGCTATTTCCTCTTCATCGTGACTGTCGGTGTACGTGGGTTGCTCTTCCATGGCGGCTATTGTGGTCCTGTTCTGGATGCTGCTCGCTACCGTTGGGGTTGGGGCTAGCGCGTACTGCTCGAAGTTTTTCGCTAAATCCAGCAAAGTTCCAATATCGTCCAGTCTAGAAGTTCCCAGGAGAGTGTGGTACAGCGGTAGAACGTTTAATTTTACTATTTCCAGTAGGGTGTCGTCCCGTAATCTTGGTGATAATCTCCTGTTCATTGTATCGATCCGTGTAACGTAGTCGTGCATGGTCTCCCCAGTGAGTTGTTTGGTAATCCTCATCTGATTTTCCAACCGTGTTTGGTAATTAAGCTGTTCGTATTTACTTATTAGTGCTTCTCTTAGAGTTTTCCACGTTTTCACGTATTTTCTGATGCTTCGGAACCAAAGTAGAGGTGGACCTTCCATCAGGTCGGTGAATCCTTGGATAAGTTCGCTCTCTGTGACCCCCCTTGCTTGTACTTTATCCTCTATTTTGTCGATAAATTCCAAGATTGGAGTAGATCCGTCGTATCTTAAATTCCACTTGTAGACGCTTGGGGACGTTCTATGTTTTCCCGCCGCCGAAGATTGAAAAATATCTGAAGTTGTCGCCGTATCTTGCGTTTCCCTGCATATTTTCCTCGTATATGCCTCTTCTTCGCTTTCATTGTCCGAATATTCGATGATCCTTGAGCTGATGGTCGGTTTCTTGTGCGGGATCGAGTCCTCGATGCCTGACTTGTTTCCTGCCTTAGGTTTTTCCGATGTCTGTTTTTCCGTCTGCTCTGGAATTTGGTGAGTGGTATTTTCCTCGATGAGCCTGCTTGGTGATTGCTGACGAGCTCTTGCAGCGGCCCTTGTTTTCCTGGGTGCCATGATGCTCACTCCAAAATCGTAAAAGTTGTGGAAGTTTACGCTTTGCTTCTATTACTATTATTTTTTTTAGAGATTTGTAGAACAAGTGAAAATGTTGATCCTAGTGTGTTGATGTGGATTGGTGTGTATTGATTAGAGTGTATTATGAGTTTATTAAGTTGACGTCCCATATGCAATAAGGCAAATGGGAAAGGAAATGAAAAAAAACAAAATTGATGAAGTTAAATGAAAACAAAAAAATAAAATAAAAATGAAAAAAAAATAAATTTAATAAAAAAATTGTAACACCCTGTAGGCTTGTGAATGTTTGCTAAGTATTTATTATAAGTGGAATAGTAGTATTAATTGCGGATATTTTTCTGCATAAATATCTTAAGGTTCGTTTGTTGTAACTGTATAACTAGATATGTGTCCAACGAGTCGTCGCAGAAGCAAAATCCCCACGTAATCCGTTGCTGATTCCGGAGTCAAATCCCCAAGATACCTTGGTTATTACTTACGCTTATGGCTGAAAGGCTATTGTACATGTAGAATATTATTATAAAAATTTAAAATGTAAAGCACTTTATAAAGCTTGAACAAAGAAATATTGTGTTAGTTTTGTAACAACCTGTAAAATAAAATTGGCAGTAGGTACGTTGTGTAGAGAAAACAATAAAGAAAAAAAATAGAATAATAAAAAGAAAAAAATTTGGGCGGGTTGGGTGGGAAATTGTGGTGTCCTATATGTCGGACGCTATATGATAGAAAAAAATAAAATATAAAATTGTATATAATGTAATGATAACGGTAAATTAAAAAAACTGAATCTTGAAAAAAAATCTCTAAAATTAAAAATAAAAAAAAATATTTAACGGCCCCAGTTGGGCCCAAATTTGTTATTATTTTCATATGAATTTGTAAAAAAAAAAGATATAAAAGATGATATGGGCGGGTCGCGGTGGGAAAATACTGTAGTTTATTTTTAAAAAAAAATTGCCCCGCGGTGGACGCCAGATTTTGTTATGTGTCTAATTAAAATTAGATATAATGTTGTATTTAGGGCTTGCTTGTGTAACGATAAAGTGTATTTATTTGTAGAGGCGCCAGCTACACATGCGGGAAATAGATGATAGACCACATAAACAAATGCAAAGGGCCTCCCTCCGCCTGGGAAGTTACCTTTGTGCGTGGGAGTGGAGCGACGCCAAGGATACCACGGTAGCTCAGTCGTGCTCAGGGGTGGTTAAAATCCTGTATTGACGTCGTCCTAAAGTCGAGAGCATTCAAATTGAATGGACGGTCAAGTACCCTAGTTATGTTTTATTATAAAATGAATTTCGATATATCTTGTGAGAGGACTAAAAGAAGAAGAAGAAGCGATATCAAGTTTAGTGCGCTGCGGCGACGAGATCGAATATTGTGATTTACTCACCGCGCCCTCTATCGGTCTACCGACGAGGTACTGCGCCGGTGCGCGTCGATCGCGCCCGCTTGGAGCGCTCGGCCCCGGTCCCGGTCCGCGCTCTTACATAAATCAATGGCTAAATCGTCTAATGTATTTATTGGAAATAATTGCTAGATAATTATATTTAAAAAAAAGAGAAAATACTATTTGAATCTAGGTGCGCTCTAAACCAGCAGATGCTGCTATAATTAAATAATGTACTGCGGTTCTTTTCTCCGCTAAATGATAAAATTAAAATGTATAATTTCAAAGTTCCTTTTATAAAATTATTCTTTATTTATCCCTTGCCCTGAAACATTACCCTGTCCAGTGTTAGTCGGGTACCTACGAGATTGTAGCTCGCTCTGACCCGGCGGTATTTTTAGGTACCGTCTCGATTTCTTTAATTCGCTAAATAATGATTAATTAACCAAAATGAAAGGTTTATTTGACAGAGTAACATATTTTATTTTAATTATAATAAATGAAAGCTAGGCCATAGCATATGGCGAATCCGAGTAGTTGGAATTGACAAAATTCTAAAATTAAATTCGTGGAAAATTGAACGTTAGAGCCTTTCAATTTTCAGGGCTTAGTTCGGCGAAGTGGGATTTTGGACAGGTACTTTGGGTTCTGGAATAGAGAAGGAAGACACTGCTACCCGCGGGAGTTATTGGAGGGTTGCTTCTAGATTTTTTAGCGCCTGCTCCCCGGATGCGATTTTAAATTTTAAATTATATTTTCCGAAATCGACCTTTAGATGATAGTAGAAAAATTAGTTGAGGCGAGGAGACGGAAGGCGATGCTCAGACACCGGGAATTATGACTGACCCGACGTACTACCTACTTCTATTTTGACGCACTCAAATTACTAAATTTTGATTTTACTTGACTCTAATTATTCACCAACGAAGATATGGCAACGGTAATTTACAGGGGACTTGGCTTTAAAAGCAATCTTATTAATTTGAATTTATTATTTTTTTGAAATCTGATTTTACGAGAGGAAGCTAATGGTTACAGATAGAAGACTTGCCTGTAGATAGGTGCGGAATCCGATGAGGGCTTGCCCGGTACGCTGAACTGAGTTTAATTATAGATTTTAGATATTCACAGAATTTAAGTTCTAGACTGTGTTGGCTGGTGTGCAAATGAATAATTAAATGGGCGGTAGTCGGCCCGCTCCGCCAACGGCGGAGCGGCCGGTCTTCTCGACCGTCTTGCTCGGTCGTTGCCAGCCCCAAAAAAAAAAGAAGAAAGATCTCTTTTCTAAGTAAAAATATTCTACCTTACTGATTAAAATTGATTAGGGATGTGCGCGACTTGTCGTCTACATACGGTAAGACGTATCCGCTCGGTGTATCGCGTCTATGGCGCGATGGATAAAGTTAACTGATTAATTATTAAAATGATTTAGGTTAAAGTTTGTATACTATAAAAACTAGGCCCTAACAATCATAAGTGGGGCCAGTTACACCGGCTAGGAAATTCGTATCCCTTTGGTGCGGGATGAGCGACTTCCGTTGATCGCAATATGCAATGCCTATAATACCGCACTAATTCGATGCTCACAGTCTTGGCGAACGCAGGCAGCGATATCGTAGATGCATAGTGTCGCGCCGTGGAGTAATTTGTTGTCACCTTTAACTTGGTCTTAGCGCAGTTGATGGATTGTGTTCTTGCTATTCGTGGCGAAAACTATAGGGTGTATCAGGGGATATGGTATTCCGTTTAAATCGATCGCTTTATCCACAGTTCGTTCCCGTAGATCGAAACCAGGTTGCATAATTGTAAGTTTCTGCGGTTTGACTATGCCGGGTCAATGATACTGCATAAATCCTCTGCTCCCCGTCTCGGCTCATTGAGAATCCTCAGATTTACAACACTTCGTAACGACTCCGCGCCGACATCTGATATCTCCCAGGGGCACCGCTGCACCATAGCAACGCCCGCCTTTACGCGCCTAGTCTAATACCTTAAACGTTACAAGTAAATAAATACAATCTTAAATAGCGTATCAATCCATTCATTATTACCACGTTAACTACCACACCATCTCGATCGTTAAAGGGCAGGCCGATTTCAAAAGCAAGATTTTTGATCTTTAGTTCTAAGATGACCTGCTGTTGATTTATGGTAGGGGTCGTCAAATCGCCTAACATATTCTGTACACGTGTATCCTTGTCTTTCAGCCGCCAGAAGGAAACCTTATGGATGTGATCGGACTTAAAATCAGTGAGTGTCTTATAAGAGGGAATCTAGAGCGCAAAAAAAATATTTAATAACATTTTAATATTGACAGAATTCATATATATAGAGGCAGAAAAAATCTGTTATGTGTAATCTCTTGAAATGAGATCTATATTATTATAGATAGATAGAAAAAAATATATTTAATAATATTTTAATATTGTCAGAATTAAAATATACAGACAGAAAAAAACTGTTATGAGTAATCCTATGATCTCTTGATATTAATATAGATCGCATATCAAGAGACTACATATAACAGTTATTTTACATAACATAACAGTTATTTCTGTCTTAAATTCAATCAATAATAAAACGTTATTTAATAATTTTTTTCGTAACATATATTCTGTGTTGGTTAAAGAAATTGCGTATCCTGAATGTCTAAGCTGCATAGAATGTTATAATAATAATATCATTAGGATTTGTTACAAATATAAGAGGAGTATCGTTGAGATATTTTTCCCAACCCTTAAGATATTTTTATTATTAAAAACATAATTTCGACTTATTCTCTCAGACCGCGCAAGAAAGTGTCGAAATAAATCATTCCCTAAGAAGATTCCCAGTTCAGAGGGTCGAAGTGAGATATAGAGCTAGAGCTATCTACGTTTGTTGTGCTTTTAGATGGATTGAGAGAGCAGAGAAGGGTAAAGGGGATGACATGACATCATTTATCAATTATCTCTTCGTTTGTCCAGTTGGGCGCTCGCGCCCCGTTTCCATGTTTGCTAAAAATACAATAAAATTTCTTGATTTACTTTCGTTTTATTTGGACTTTTATTAATTCAATAACGACAAATGACATATATAACAGTATTAAGAAATTAAATATATCCACGAGTTACCAACTATTTCATTTAAATCTATATCTATATGTATATACAAAAATTGATTTTGATATATCTGTCTCTCCGAGTTTAATAGACTCCGAAACCGTTTGACCGATCACCATGAAAGTTGGCATATATGTGTTTTTTCATTGAGAAGGTTTTTATAATCCACTTTGTTATAACTTCCCACTAGATGGCCCTGCAGCACATCAACTTCTATAACACTCACCATGGTAATTGCCACGATAATTGCTATACATACACATTTTAACACGCATAATATTTCGCGCTATTAACTGTATTGTTACTTACCAATAGATGACGCTGCAGCACATGAACTTCTATACCGCTTAACCGATCAACATGAAAATTGGTATACATAGACATTAGTGCACGCATAATATTTTCGCGCTATTGCAACTATTGTAAAGCATTGTAACGCATATATTGTAACATGCCAGCAGATGGCGCTTCAGCACAACAACTTCTATACCGCTCAACCGGTATCTATGAAAATTGCTTTACATAGACACTTGAGTCCGCGTAATATTTTCGCGCTATTAACATTATTGTAACTTGCCACCAGATAACGCTGCAGCACATCAACTTATATACCGCTCAACCGATCGCCATGAAAATTAGTATACATAGGTATTTGAGCTCGGATGTAACACGGGCAACGCCAGGTAATATTACTAGTAGGTATATCTATAAAAGTGGATGTTGGTATATCTGTACGAGCGTAATAGACTTCGACACCGTTTGACTGACTGCCATGAAAGTTGCCGTTTTGCCATGTATTTTTTCATGGAGAAGGATGTTATGCTATCCGCTGTGTTGAAGATGTCGCTGCAGGGGATTCCCTGCAGCGATCAACTTCTATACCGCTAAACCAAACGACATGAAAATTAGTATACGTATGTATTTGAGCCCGGATAATCTTTTCGCGCTATCCACTTTGCTTGAACTCACGACTAGATGGCGCTGCAGCACCTCTCATTCTGTACCGTTGAACCGATGACAACGACAATTGATATAAATATAGGTATTTGAGCTCGGATATAATTTTCACTTTATCCACTGTTGTAACTCGCCACTAGATGGTGCTGCAGCACATTTACTACTATACCTTTCAACCGATCGCCATGAACATTTAAAAAATGCGAAATAGGAAGTTGAAAAGGACTAATGAACCGATGTGATTTTTGAATAGAGATAGCTGAAGAAACGGTAAGTAACATAGGCGACATGGGAATAGGAGAGAGAGGGAAAGGTGGGCACTGTAAAAATACTTGTAATGTCTCTTACCAGCCCTTGCTTATATAAGCCGATTTCTCTACCTGCAATTTCTCAGTTTCTCATAGTCTCACGATTCCAAACCATATAATAAAAGGAGACCTGAACATGCCATTTAAATAAATTTGTTGAATTCTCATTTCGAGAACAGTTTACAAAACGGATACTCCAAATAATCAGTGAATACATTACAATGATACTCTATGCTCCACTATAACCTACATACATATACCACAGCCAATTCCAACAGTGCATTAATCCGAATTAATATGCCAATTTCAGAAGCTTTGCGTGATTACTATTGGCAGTGTGTGGCTTCGGTAAAGCGCCCTTGGATAATTAGAATATATAATAATCAATATTCAGTTGGTAAACAAATTGCAGCGTAATATATGATACACTTATTGTTTGTTTAATATACAATACAATACAATACAATACAATACAATACAATCAACTACTCCAGTAGATAGGCATTCCTACACTTGGATGCGTCACAAAATTAAATGCTAAAAATTTCATTATTATAAACATAACTATCGTGATAGTTGTCATAGCTGTAATATTATATTCAATATTACCTACATACAAATAATCAAAATATGCTAATGTGATGTGTAGGGAGAATAATATATTAAAATAGAAATGCAAATTCTATGTAGAATAATCAAAAAAAATATATATTATTGCCAATCCAGCAATATGCCTTCGTATTTTTTTTTTTAAATGAATTTAATTATATGAAAATTAGAATGTCAGCTATCATAATACCATTATGTTTAAAACTTTACGCATTTCATTAATCATCAACATGGAAAATAAACTCAGAACCCTCAAACTCCCCTATACCATAAATCGGGTTTCTTACCAAATGATGTATAATTATCTTTTTAAATTGGTCCTCTCCAAGGCTTTTCATTTGCTCTGGAATCCTATTATAGAAGGACAAATTTTGGTGAATAAAACTGTTTCGCACTTTGCTAAGTCGCTGTCGGTTTATGTGGAGATTGGATTTATTCCTCGTATCGTGATGATGAAAATCACTATTCACCGGAGCTTCTGTTAGGTGTCTACGAGCGTACATAATATTTTGGTAGATGTAAGAAGAAAATAGAGTCATTATTCCTGATTTTACAAATAGCGGCTTACAAGAACTTATTGGTGAGACTCTATATAAACTGCGTACCGCTCTTTTCTGGAGGAGAAAAATTCTTTTTGAGTTTGGTGCCATTCCCCAAAACAGTAGGCCATACGTTATTAGGGAGTGGAAATATGCAAAATAAACGGATTTAGCTGCTTCAAAACCGCATAAACTTCTTATCTTTCTAATGGCGAATATGGCACTGCATAATTTTTTACTGAGATCATTTAAGTGATCAGACCATTCTAATTTTTGATCGATTTCTAATCCGAGAAATTTCGTGGAGGAGACATTTTCTAGCTGGTCAGACCCAAAGTATACGTCTATTTCGTTATAATCAGACGGCCGCAAAGAGAAGCATATTGATTTTGATTTATTTACGTTAAGTGACAATTTATTAACTTGGAACCATATACTAAGCCTGTCTATTGTTTCTTTTATCTTTGGGCCAAAGTGTCTTTACTTTTATCGCTAAAAAGAAGTGAAGTATCATCGGCGAATAAAATGATTTCATCATCCACGGATTTCAGGCACTCTGGGATGTCATTAATATAGACGAGGAAGAGAAATGGTCCAAGTATCGATCCTTGAGGAACACCTTTGCGGATATTCTGTGGCGCGCTCTTGCTATTATCGACTTGCGTAATCTGAGTGCGTTCTTGCAAATAAGATTCCATGAGTTGCAGTTCCTTATTCCTAATGCCGTAATATTCCAATTTTTCAAGTAGAATTGAGTGGTCTACGCAATCAAAAGCCTTATAGAGGTCACAGAAAATGCCTACGGTTTTTTTCATATTGTCTAGCCCAAGTAGTGTTTTTTTAATTAGACTGGCGATTGCATCTTGCGTAGAGAGATTTTTTTGAAATCCAAATTGTTTTTTAGAGAGGATTTGGTTTTCAGCAAAGAAATTAACAAGTCGGATAAGAAGTAATTTTTCAAAAATTTTGCTGAAAACTGGTAAAAGCGATATGAGTCGATAATTATCTCTGTTTTCAGGGCAACCTTTTTTAAATATCGGCACTACTTTGGCCATCTTCATTTCGGTGGGAAAGAAGCCATGTTCCATGCATCGATTAAATATAAAAGATAGATTGTGCGAGATTACGGTTACAGAACTCTTTAGGATTTTGGTGGATATATTCCATAGGTCTGTTGAATTTTTCATTTTAAGTGATTTAGCAACTTTAATTATTTCGGAGGAATTGGTGGGGGAGAATAACAATGAATTTGGATTTTTATTACGATAGTCCTCAAGCAGGCTTAAAGCTGAGTGATTTCCCTTATTCTGGCAACTGGTATTTAAGGGTATAGAGCTGAAATAGTCATTAAAAAGTTCTGCAACCGTTGTCGCATCATCTATACCACTGCCATTGACGTTGAGGCGTATGCAATTATTACCCGTTTGGTTCCGTGTACATTCTTTTTTAATGATATTCCAGGCAGCCTTGATTTTATTATCTAAGTGATTCAATAGAAAATTACCTAACTTTGACATAACATTTTAATTGGCAGTGTTATCTATATATACATATATTGGTTGATATACGTGATCCATTGTTTTTATGTTATTTTGCATGTCTATTTTAAATATATTATTACATATTAGTCGGACTTAATTTTACCCTTTGCCTTTTCAATAAAATTTCTTCGCATTCCGTCTCAAATAACATCATTCAAAAGACTTTTACATATTTTTATTATTTTAGGTACTTAATTTATCTGGTAAAATAATATTAATATACCAAATTCTTTGCTGAAATATTATATAGATATTTATATATTTTACGGATAAGGATTTTTTGAATCGATAGAAAACGGAAAAATAGGTAGTTTTATCAGGCAGATATTTAACGAAACATTAGATAAAACCCTAATACCAATATATACCTAGGTGTCCATTTTTCTAAAAAAAAATCCGTTCAGGATTTACTAATTTAAAAGAAGATATTTCCAACCATTAGATAAATGTTGACGTTCCAACCGATTAAAATAGGTCGTATTTTGAAAGATCTCACAAAATTCTAAGCGTGTAGAAGAAAAAATATCTTTACTTTTTAAAAGGAAGTGAATTCTGAAATCTAAAGCAGTGCTAAAAAAATCAAATCTAAACTTAAATAGAATATAATTTCCAAATGTTCTCAAAGAATATAAAAAATGTATCTGCAAAAGAATATTTTTTGATATTGATTAGCATCTCATAAACATAAAATATAATCAATTTCTGAATGATATATTTTATTTTCGGGAAACATACAGTGCTTCATTAATTATTAATAATTATTCTAATACAGTGTTTCGCTGGCCGATTAATTGTTTCCTACATTATTTTCTGATACGGTAAATCAAAAGTTGCATTGCACTAAATTAATTTAAATTAAATTACAATCGAACTATTGCAAGGATAGGAAAGGATAGGGATGGGATATAATATGTAGGATAGGATATAGGTATTCAAATTATACTCTTTGCTATTCTCATTTTCGCTCTGAGTGTTTTGAAACAATTTGCATACTCACTATATAATCACTTCCTAGACGCCTAGTGAGCAAACGACAGCCTCGCTGAATTTAGGTTGATTCAAGTAAAAAAATTCGATATCTTCGAATCGACTGTTATATGTGGCCATCAAGCGGTGCATAACAGAGTTGTGGGCGTAACTAGTTTTCACACGGGGGATTTCGAACGTACGAGGAGAGCGAACCCTTCGTGGCGGAACCAACAACGACAGTTTCTTTACCAAATGAGGGCTATCAATTTTGTTATGTATTATTTTATGCAATAATGTCATATCAGCCGCTATGCGGCGGTCTTCCAGTGAACACATACTGAAATACGCGATATCAATTGACACCATTAGGGATATAATTATTTTCTTGATATTTTTAACAATTATTAAATTTATTTGATTCGACAAAACAACCCCGAATTTTTTAGATAAATTTGACCATTAAAAGGAGGGAGGAGAAGCTACTCCTTTGACATGAAATGTGACATATTTCGACGATTCATTTTCAGAGATAGAAAAGGCTCTCCCTTCGTGTAAGCTCATTACGAATATTCCGCCGTCGCTGTGGTGTCACGTTCTCAAAAGCCTGATTTCCCCGATGAAAGCTTTATGAATAATATTATTATTCTCTCACGTTTTGTGTACCAGTCTTCGTGTATCTCGGATTACGTACTTATGTATGTCGAGAAATTCACAATAGCAACTGTGGCGTTCACGCCAGTGCAGTGGTTACATTAAATTTATCTTCGTAATGAATGCATTTGCGTTGAGATACATTAGGTTTAATGGGTTGTGAGTTTTACTCTGAACGGCCTAATTAAAATATTCATATTTCTGGTAAATATCGGTGACTTTATTGACTTTAAATACTATAAAATTCATCTGAGGTTTAACATTATCATATTTTTTCAAAGGTAAAGCAAGAGTTTGTTAACCCAGTTCATAGTATTTATAGGTAATAAAGTTCAAGTTAAGTATTTTTTTTAATAAAACATAAATATTATACCCTAAATAAGATAAAAACGAATTTACCGTTCGAATATTGTAAGACCCCACGCTTGGACTATGTTGCTACCGCCATTGTCTAGGGTAGTGAGTTTACCCTAGACGACGGCGGTTGCAACATAGCCGAAACGTCGGGTGTTACAATCTTCCCCTAAACAACCTACCACCACGTCCAAAAGTCGTAACCCCGACCCTCCTAACCTCCACACACTTTAACCCCTGCCCTACCCGCTCAACCCTCCCCAACTCCCCAACTCCCCCCCCCCCCCTACCAACACCAACCCCTTCATCCAACCCCCCCACCCCCACACATCATCTCCCCTAAGGAGTCGCTCGTATACGTGATATTCCAACCAAAATTTTACAACGTGACATCTGTGTACCTACCGAATGTCATTTCAAGTCTTTAACTGCAATATTTCGAGATATATATTCAATATTTCAGTATGACTGGCACGTCCTCTAGTGGACGGATTTCAACTACAATCTTTTCAACTCTTGCCATGACCGAATGATGCCTGCATGCCAAATTTCAGATAAATCAGATGAAGCGTTTGGGCAGTATCGTAGAAGAATACACACACACACACACACACACACACACACACACACACACACACACACACATATATAGAGACACAATGACACACATTCGTGTGTCTACAATAATTTCCTTGCCAGGAAAGTAAAAATATTTAGTGATTTTTTAATATTTTCAAATGTGACATTTGAACCGCGTAAAAAACTTTAATATACAATTTGATTTTGAATTATAAAATATATATTTAATTATATTATTATATAATCTTCTATTAATATATAATCTTTAATTCAAAATTGACATATGCGTGGTATGTACTTTTTTGGAATTAATGGGAGAAAAGTTATATACCTAATTAACCATTAACCATTGACAGAAAAATCCTAATTGTAGAAGCAATATCGAAGAGTGATTTTATTTTTTTTGTCAGATGGCCGCAATTGGCTTTCTTGAAAAAATGTATGTTTTTCAAATAGCGTCGCTTTTGAAGCCGGGGTTGCGTATAAAATGTCTTCTTGTTCAATCTTTACCATCTGACCTGTAAAATTTCGTCGTTTCTCGAACATTCATGCGAGTAATATACACAATAGCTCCAATATTTGTCACGTCGTCGCTCGTAAAGAGCATTGAAGTGGGTGATTGCTGTGCGGCCATTCTGAGTATGCGCTGCACCGGAATGGAATTGTTAATGGCGGCTATATACGCCACAAATACTTAGGTAGAACGTACGTACTGACAGCAGGCAGTGAAGTTGGTATGTGCTATAAAACGGCTAGCGTTTCCATCAATGGATCACAGTTCACAACAATAGCTTACGAAATTGCTGATTTCGATTGAATAAAAGTAAGAAAAATTATTGCATTTTATACCCCTAATGAAACTAAAGGAATTGTGTAAAATATTCTATCGAAATAAGTTAACAGTAAAAAGACATTTTACAAAACAAGCTTTTATTAAAATGCTCTGTCCCAAGGCAACCTTGGGCGCAGCAGCCATGTCGTGGTGAAACTTATAACGGGCTATCATAATTTAACGCATATGCAAAGTTTCGTGTCTGTGCTGTTGGCCGTTGAGGAATCCCCTCGTCGGGAGCCAACTCTGGGCGCAGTAGCCATGTCATGGTGAAACTTGACATTAAATGGACGTTGACATGGTGAAACTTGATTTGAATGGATATGAAAATATGTTAATAGTAATTCACATTTTAAAAGCAAGCAGCTCTTCTTATAATGCTTCGCCCCGAGCCTACCGCAGGCGCAGGAGCCATGTCATTGCGGAACTTAGAACGGGCTATCATAATTGGATGCTATACAGATTTCGTGTTTGTGCTGTTGACCGTTGAGGAGTCCCCTCGTCGGGAGCCAACCCTGGGCGCAGCAGCTATGTCATGGTGAATCTTAGAACGGCCTATCATAACTGAATGCGTTTTCAAAAATGTCGTGACTGTGCTGTTGACCGTTGAGTAGTCCCCTCGTCGGGAGCCAACACTGGGCGCAGCAGCCATGTTATCGTGAAACTTAGAACGGGCTATCATAATTGAATGCGTATACAAAATTTCGTGACTGCTGTTGATCGCTAAGGAGTCCCCTTGTCGAGAGCCAATCCTGGGTAGAATCAGGTGATGATGCTCACTATAAAAATACATCGTCATCGGAATTGAACCAACATGTTAAATTTCAACTTCATAGGATAAGAGGAAGTAGTTCTAATTCTGATTGCAAGATTTAACCTGAACAAACATACTGACAGACATTGCAAGGTAAATAAAAGTTTATAATTAAAGTGAACAACGCATAGATCAGTGTTTAGATCCAATACGGTTGATTGCGAAGATACGCAACACAAAGGTAACTCGGTTCTTTATCCAAGCCGAATTTTGAAGCCCTGCTGCTTTGCACTAATAAAACACAGCAGCTCCATTGGAGTAAGGGAGAACGAGAGAATTGGAGCCTACTAAGGGAAAATGTTAATAAAACATATCTGTACTTTGTTATAATTTTTTATTAGGAACCTTAACCTTGTTTTTGACTATCTTTTCATCACAGTTTGAATCAACTACAGACATGCATAAGAGTTACAATATAGATTTTATAAAAAACACATTCATACTCAATGTTAGAATTAAATACATTGTTGCCAGTTGACATGATGTTTATTTTGCAAATCTTGTACGTACAATTCGCGGTATTTATTTGACAGTTATGTATACTTTCCGGTGGATGCGGGCACGCCGAGAGCCCGCTGTCGCTTGTCCCCTGGCAGCTTCATCGCTTGTCACTACTGTTTTATTCAAGCGTGTATCTGCGTGTCAAACCATATATCAGGAGTAAGTTGCTGATATCATTGGAAGTGCGGTCGTCGTATAGTGACTCTACTGTGACAGCGGCGGCTTTTAGATCCGATCATTGGGAGGTGTCGACTACAATGGGCAAACCCTCCAACCCAGGCTGGTATAACAATACGTGATAGTTCTTTCAGCCTGGAATGAGCGAAGAAGATTTGGAGACGTAGACAATCTTCTATATAGATCCGCCAACTAGCCCGAGAATCCAACACCAAACCGCGTGGCGCCCGGTTAAAACCCAGTGAGGGGGCGAGGTGCCCCACTCACAAGGAAGATATCTTCCTAGTGCCTCGCCGTAAGGCGTTGGACTCTGTTGGTTCGTGTTTTTTGCTGGACGGTAGATTTGTATCATCCACACAGTTTTCTACGCTTACCCCACGGGAGACGAAACGATCATTACTGTTAAAACTTCCTGGGGTGACGTGTTCGGCCGTTGTAGTCGACAACCCCAAATGTCCGCTCGGGATCGACTGACACGAGGTTAACATCCACCCTCGCTCTATTAGAAACAACACCCTCGGTTATCAGTTGGAGTGCGCAATCGATTGACTGACGCCGCACGATCAGCAATCCGTCCAGCGCCTGAAGAACGATTCCCAGGGGAAACCGCCCCGCAGGCACAGAATCCTACCCAGGCTCGGAATTTTACTGGGAAGCTACCGGATGGGCGCTGACCCGTCATTTGGGCTGACCCTAATACATGGATCATAATTGCCCAACTGCACTGGGCCCAATAACTACCGATCCGATCCGATCAGTATGTCACCGCGTGGAGCTCCGGTTGCGCAGACGCCTGTGAGCTCTTTGAGCGTCCGCGTTTAACCGCGATGACTGCCCGACATGCGACGTCCTCACGCATGCGCAGTAGATCGTTTGGCGACTGCCGCAGTCGCATTCAATATCGATAACACACATTTTGGTTAAAACTAGTTACGCAATAACGCGAAACCGAATATTTAGGGCTTAAGTATACAAAGATCTTGAGGGTATGGATACTATGTACTCCCAGGCGATGATAGTCACAAATCCGCTTATCAAATACCTCGAGCGTTTTTATTATAGATTGGTTACAGTAATAGTCAGTAAGTGTCAAAGTGTCAAAGTCAGTAAGTGTCTTTATATATATATATATATATATATATATATATATATATATATATATATATATATATATATATATATATATATATATATATATATATATAATATATATATATATATATATATATATATATATATATATATATATATATATATATATATATATATATATATATATATATATATATATATATATATATATATATATATATATATATATATATATATATATATATATATATATATATATATATATATATATTGTTAGATATATTTTTTAGAATATACAACAATTTAATTTCAAGTATGACCGCAAGCGACATCTATGTATAAAAGACAGTAGCGCCATCTGCCGGTTGAACGAGAAGCCATGCGGTATAATTTTGTACGAAGTAAATGTATCAGCGGTTCGTGTCCCGGCTCATCGAATGAGGAGGGAATTTTCCATTCGGGGATTGACTTATATCGAGGCAACGTTCGGCTATTGTATTGCTTTGTTTTATTTCGGATAATACATTTATTCTTACGGAAATTGACGTTTTTGTACTAAGTGAACCTGCCGGAGTTCCTATCAAATATCAGAAGTGGGATAACACAATCCACAAGTGCATTTTTCGTGATTTTAAACATTATCAGTGGAGAATTCGAACTATTGCGCAATCGATCGCAAATTGCGTATCATTATTTTTGGGCATAAAAACATTGAAAATGACTGTTTTACAGATTGGAGACAGCGTCTAATACCTGAGGCAGCTTGTTTTCTGTTGGACAACAGGTGATTTCATATCTAATAAGGCCAGGTACGAGAAAAAGTCCAGTTCTTTCGTCGCGCCGAACGTGAGTA
This sequence comes from Micropterix aruncella, assembly GCA_944548615.1. NCBI lineage: Eukaryota > Metazoa > Arthropoda > Insecta > Lepidoptera > Micropterigidae > Micropterix > Micropterix aruncella. Next base: position 14,054,543 of record OX155952.1, on the reverse strand, counting down.
CAACGTTTTATTTTTACTGGACGGCCTGGGAGTGCTGAAATTCTGTGTATTTTTGAGCTGTCTTGATTGTGAAATAATGATAATAATTTCCGAAATTCGAGAAAAATAATGCGTCATCCGGCGTGACGTCATCAGATGTCAGACAGTAGTGTTGGGCGATTGGGTTAATTAAACGTCAAATAGTGATGTCGCACGATTGAGCCAATTGTATGTTCATTTGGTAGAGTTGAGCACGTACGCTATTTTCACGAAAATGGACGCGTTCAACAACGATAATACAGAAGGGAGCGATACCTATGAACGACGCTCAAAATCTAAACATCGACATTCAAAGGAGCGATCTAAGCGTAGGCGAGAGATCGAAACAGAGGTAGAGCGAATCTTAAATAAAAGATTTCCTGCATCGGGTGTGGCTCATTTAACCAACGATATGCTTGCTAAATTACCAGCAGTATCAACCGACACTACGAATACTAGCTCACCAACGTTGGCGGCCAATATTGTGAACACCGATTTACCGACGGTAGCGGCCAATAATATGGACGTTGACTCACCAGCGGTGGCAACAGATAGTGTGCATCAACACATCGTTTCACCGGCAATTGCGACAGATGCTGTACAACAACCGATTGTTAAATATTTCGGACATGGTGATGTGATCCCTAGATTCGATCCTGCAAATAGGTCTACCACCATAGAACAGTGGATTCGCGTTGTGGATGATATAGCTGACCTTTATAACTGGGATGAGTAGACGAAAATTTATCATGCCACAACAAAATTGGTTGGCTATGCTAAGACTTGGTATGATCAACAAACGTCGTATAATGTTGATTGGTCGCTTTGGAAGCAGCGTCTTAGAAATGCTTTTCCTTCTGGACGTAGTGTATTGGAAATGTTGAAAACAATTGTGAATTATAAAAGAGCAATAAATGAAGATCCTTTGCAATTTTTCAACGAAAAGTTGAACTTGGGTGTAGCATGTCAGTTACAGGATTCAGTCATCTGCGAAGCGATTATAGGCACTCTTGGAAGCGAGGTGCTGGAAATAGGAGCCGTATCAGCGGGGTGTAAAACAACTGACACTCTCAGGAGCTATTTGTCATCGCTTCGAGCACTGCCCGAAATAAATCGAGCAATTGCCAGTACTTCATTTACACCTAAAATCAACCGAGGATATGATCGAAGACAGCTACTATGTAAAATCTGTAATCGACGTGGCCATATGACTAAAGATTGTTTCAAAAATAAAAAGACGATATTAACGCTAGATAAGGATAAGAGTGGAGCACCGCCAGTGGTGTTTTGTACATTTTGTAAATTCCGTGGCCATAATCGGGAGCAATGCTTCAAACTTAAAAGGCAGGATATGAATAAAACACGGAAACCCGTACGATCAATTTGTATTAACACTGATGGGGACAAATATTATGTGACTGCCAGAATAAATGGTATCCCAGTTACGGGATATGTGGACTTTGGCAGCAGCATTAATATAATGAGATATAATAAAGTCCTGGAACTCGGTTTGGAAGTAAACGAGAAAAGTGACTGCTTGATTCGTGGCTACGGTGGATCAGTGATCACGCCGTTAGGATATGTCAAGATATTTTTGGAAGTTGATGAAGCTTCTGCAAATGTTGAAAGTTTAGTAGTTGACGACAAGGAGCAGAAAATGGACATATTAATTGGACAAACTTTTACCGAGTTATCCAATATCTATGTCATTAAAACAGCAAATACGTTGAGGATTCTTAATAACACTCCGTGGACAGAAATGCCTCAAGCTGTAGAACTTTCTTCAAAGACCAAACTATATACTGAAGATAATGTTGAATTACAGCCAGGAATTAATGTGCTTAATGTATGTTTATCTGAACCGTACTCTGGGTCATTAATAACATACGGAGGTCAACATTTGGAGCCACTAAGGGAGAAAGAAGTATTACAGAGCGAAATGAAGGTTGAATTTGGAAAAGCACAAGTCAAAGTGGTAAATCAGACTAATCAAGTACTTCGCATAAATCAGAATGAGTGTATTGCGCGATGTGATTATACATTCATTAAGGAAAAAGGAGGTTACAAAGTGGGTGATCAATTATCACAAAAAGATCGCCAAGAACTTGACAATTTACTCGATGAATTCAAAGATTGTTTTAAACGAAATAATAAACCATTGGGTCACATCAACGTTGAGATGAAGATCAAATTGACAGAACAGAAAACAATCTACTATCGACCTTATCGGCTTTCTGATGCTGAACGTCAGACGGTCAGGGACATTGTTTCGGATCTGCTTCATGAAGGGATCATAGAAGAATCGCAATCAGATTATGCAAGTCCTGTACTTCTGGTACAAAAGAAGAATGGAGAGCCGAGAATGTGTGTAGATTATCGTGCTTTAAACAAGATAACACAAAAGGAGAGGTATCCGTTACCTCTAATAGAAGATCTATTGGATCGTTTAAATAATCATAGTGTTTTCACTATGTTGGATCTGGCTTCAGGTTATCATCAAATCAGCGTTCATGAAGATTCTCGAAGATATACAGCATTTATAACACCTGATGGCCATTATCAATATCGACGAGTAAGTTTTGGGCTGGCCAATGCACCTGCAGTATTTCAAAGGGCAATGAATGGTGTATTGGGTTCTCTACGATTCCAGTATGCAATGGCTTATTTAGATGACATATTAATCTTGGCCCATAATGAAGAAGAGGGTATCCAACGGCTTCGTACTGTTTTTGAGGTGTTGAAGAAATCAAATATGACATTGAGATTGGAGAAGTGTTCATTCTTAACTACTAAGGTTGAATATTTGGGCTATGAAGTGTCAAAAGGAGAGATTCGTCCTTCAAAGTGTAAGTTACTTGCAGTACAAGAATTTCCTACACCTTCAAATGTTCATCAAGTTCGTCAGTTCCTTGGATTGGCTGGATATTTTCGTAAATTTATAAAGAATTTCGCCATAATGGTATCTCCATTGACAACATTACTTAAGAAGGATACTGATTGGTCATGGAATGATACACAGCAAAATGCTTTTGAGGCAGCCAAAAGAGCCCTGACAGAATATCCTGTTTTGGCAATTTATAACTCTACTTTTAAGACTCAACTTCATACTGATGCATCTCAGATTGGATTGGGTGCGATTTTACTACAGGAACAAGAAAGCGGTTTATGGAAGCCAGTTGCATATGCCAGTAGACAAACGATGTCAGCAGAAAAACGTTATCACAGCTATGAATTGGAGACACTTGCTGTGGTAATGGGTGCTCGCAAATTTAAAATTTACTTGACTGGAATAACCTTCACTGTAGTAACAGATTGTAATGCATTACGGTTGACATGGACAAAGAAAGATATGGTGCCGCGTATTGGAAGATGGTGGTTGGAAATGCAAAATTTCGATTTCGATGTGATCTACCGACCTGGACCGTCTATGTCCCATGTTGATGCGCTAAGTCGCAATCCGGCACATGTACAACGAATTGACATTAACGACTGGATTGATGTTCTACAATACGAAGATGAAAATGTACGGAATTAAGAAAACAATTAGAGGAAGATTTGAAGAATAAAACTCGGAAAGGTCTTACTAATGATTACAAAATTGTGAACGGAAAATTATGTCGGCTTATCGATGGGAAACCCTTAATTGTTGTTCCAAAGGATGGACGATGGCGCATATTACAGATACACCACGATGAGAATGGACATAAAGGAGTTGAGAAATGCCTTCATTTAATAAGGCAGCGTTATTGGTTTGCTAAGGCACATACATTTATCAAGAAATACATAAACGGATGCCCAGAATGTCAATTCGCGAAGAAACCAACAGGAAAGCAACCAGGATTTCTGCATCCTATTGAGAAAAAGGCAGTACCTTTTGCCACTGTGCACATAGACCATTTAGGTCCATTTTGTAAGACTAAAACAGGCAAGACTAACCTTCTCGTGATGATCGATGCTTTCACAAAATTTACTATTATCGAAGCCGTACGTGATACAAGTGCAAAGTATGTTGTTATGGCAATGAATATGCTGATAAAAACATTCGGTGTACCGAATAGATTAATATCCGATAGAGGTAAAGCTTTTACAAGCAAAACATTTGAAGAGTTTTGTATTGAAAGAGGAATTAAACACATATTGAATGCAGTTGCAAGTCCCAGGGCAAACGGTCAGGTTGAAAGAACCAATAGAGCAATTTTGGATTCTTTGGTAGCCTATTGTATTGATGAGCAAGCAAATTGGGAACATTACATCTGTAAAGTACAAATGGGCATTAATTCCACAGTAAATAAAACGACAGGTAAAACGCCATATGAATTATTATTCGGCTTCAATCCTAATTTAACTGCTCATATTGAACATGAAACACCAGTTGTGGATATTGAAGTGGTAAGAGAAGAAGCAGATAAAGTCTCTAAAATCAACGCCTTGAATATGAAGACGCGTTTTGATAAGAAACGTCGAGCAGCTCAGAACTTTAAAGTTGGTGATTTGGTACTGGTAGAGAGAAAAGTTATAAAGAAAGGATTGACGAGTGGAAAATTAGTTCCAAGATTTGCTGGACCTTGTTTAATTACAGAAGTGTTCCCGAATGACCGTTACCTGGTTGAGAGTATTCCTTCATCTAGGAATAATTACAAGAATATCATCGCAAACGATCGTTTGAAGCGATGGAATGGGCAAAATATGATTTAAAAAAAAAAAAAATATATAATAAATAACCAGACATACTGCTGCACTAGTTGCAGAAATATAATGAAACTTTGATATTATGATTGATATTATATTCAAAATTTTATTTGCCCATGATATATGTTCGTTTGAATAAACAAGTCTGGTTAAGAATTTATTTTGGTGCTGGACAGTTAAAAACTGCAGCCATTAATATGTGAAACAAAGCCTTACAAAGGTTTGATATACTTTTCTATTTATAAAGTGCCTGGAGCTATTAATACGCCTTGAGGTATTTCCATTGGAAGTGGTTCATGCTATTAATAAGCTCTTGAGTCCTTTTGTAGGAAGCGGCCGATGCTATTAATACGCATCAGGATCCTTCCGAGGTATTTCCTAAATGGAATGTAAACCCTTCTGGTGATTCCCACGTGGAACGTAAATCCATCTGTAAGCGTTTGTTTATATTATGAAGTAGCTGGGGCTATTAATACGTCCCAGGGTCCTTCGGTAGGAAGCAGCTGATGCTATTAATACGCATCAGGGTCCTTCCGAGGTTTTTCCGGCATGGAATGTAAACCCTTCTTGCTAGCATTTGTTATGAAGTAGCCGAGGCTATTAATACGCCTTGGGATCCTTCCGTAGGAAGTAGCTGATGCTATTAATACGCATCAGGGTCCTTCCGAGGTCGTTCCTACATGGAATGTAAATCCTTCAAAAGCGCTCGTTATGAAGAAGCCAGGGCAACCTATTAAAACTGCCTTGGGATCCTTCCGAATGAAGTGACTAATGCTATTAATACGCATAAGTAACCTTCTGAAGTGTATGCGCTTATTTATCGGAGAGATATCTACCGAGTTTTAAATCATGATCATGAAAATAAACAAAGGCTATTATTACGCCTCAGAGTGCCTTTGAGTTTTGAATAACAAAACAAAAATCAGCTGATAATATTATAATGTGCACTTGGAGTTCTTTGGAAATAGGGAATGCATTCCATCTAAATTTATTGTTGAATTCTGATTATGTTCCTCTAAAGTTGCGATTTTAGGGTGTGTTCCATCGAAAATTATTGTTGGATTGAGATTGTATTCATCTGAAATTGCTATTGAGTTGAGATTGTGTTTTATCAAAAGTGAAGACGATTGTTTGAAAATTTTGATGATCTGAAAATGAAGTTTGATGGTTGGATATGGTTTGAAGTTTGATGATTTAAGAATTTGATGATATGAATGTTGGTTTGAAGTTATTGTTAAGTTGGTATTGTGTTAATCTGAAATCGTTGTTAGATAAGGTTGTATTCCATCTGAAGTAATTTTTTTTTTAAAAAAAAAATTGAGATTTTTGTTACTCTGGTTGATGTTGATTTGATGAGGCTTATTTGACTTGATACGTCAAAGTCCATCAATCAACGAGGATGGAATTTTATTCTGTTGAAGTTAAAAATACTTCACATGACTTCGTCATAACTTACTAAATGTGAAAAATATTAAACTTAACAATTAAATATTAATATTTTTGTGTCGCGGTGTTTTGAGAGTAAAACTTGCACCGTGGCGCTGTTTCCTTTGTTTACAGAACATGGCCGAACGGAGAGTTCACCAATCACTCACTATTTACAGCTGCAAACAAGCATTTCTGAACAATTCATTTGCATGGTCAAATGCAAGACTACCGAGTGCTACACACATGAACCAGCAGTCGTCTCGGGGCGAGCCGATTTTCAGGATGGCCGACTGTTAGATATATTTTTTAGAATATACAACAATTTAATTTCAAGTATGACCGCAAGCGACATCTATGTATAAAAGACAGTAGCGCCATCTGCCGGTTGAACGAGAAGCCATGCGGTATAATTTTGTACGAAGTAAATGTATCAGCGGTTCGTGTCCCGGCTCATCGAATGAGGAGGGAATTTTCCATTCGGGGATTGACTTATATCGAGGCAACGTTCGGCTATTGTATTGCTTTGTTTTATTTCGGATAATACATTTATTCTTACGGAAATTGACGTTTTTGTACTAAGTGAACCTGCCGGAGTTCCTATCAATATATATATATATATATATATATATATATATATATATATATATATATATATATATATATATATATATATATATATATATATATATATATATATATATATATATATATATATATATATATATATATATATATATATATATATATATATATATATATATATATATATATATATATATATATATATATATATATATATATATATATATATATATATATATATATATATATATATATATATATATATATATATATATATATATATATATATATATATATATATATATATATATATATATATATATATATATATATATATATATATATATATATATTTCTAGTTTTTTTAATTTTTATCTATTTATTTTATCCAAAACATACATAATTATAAATAATGAGTTACCAACTATTGATTAAAACTAGTAGTGGAGTAGGAATAAGTAGAGTGCAGAAAAGTGCAAAAAAGTTATAGGCCGATGTGGATTACACTGCCTCACTAGGCCTAGGCCTGTGTCGAGGCAGTAGTCTGGTAATGTTTGTCCAAGAGCAGCCGTGTCTTTAAAATATATAATACCTATAGATAATGGGCTCGATTGCGTTTCTCTTGAACTGTAATAGGAAATTAGTTCGTATGAACGAGACAGAGCAGTCAGAGCGGAATGTGTAATGAACGGTTGTCACTTTTACGGATTAAAACTACTCACTATACACAAATAAAGCAGTTAATCTAACACAGCACGAAAGGATTTCGAAATTATTCGGGCGTTTATAAGTTTGAAAGGTAGTTATGTTGCAGGAAAATCGATAACAGTTCATTTTATATTCCGTTCCCACGTTTGGCTCTGTCTCGTTCGGTCGAACTTAGTTCCTATTTTAGTTCACGATTAAACGCAATCGGGCCCGATATAATAGTAATATTATTATTAATAGATATTTTTAACTTAATGATATGTTTAACATAAATGTATAGGTATTATAGATGAGTTATTAAAAATGAAATAGCATTATACTAATATATTACTGCATACAGTTATAGATAAAACATAACTAATAAATTTATAAATGCATTAAAGCAAATAACAAAAAAACAGCAATAATATTATTAATAATGATTATAAGGGCGTTATGTCAATAAGTTAATCATGTTAAAATAAAACAATAAAATAGGGTAATGTTTATAGCAATAATTATTATCCTTTTGCCAATATATAAGTCTCTTAAATTGTTTTTTAATTATAGATTTTTTTTTTGGCATTATTTTTAGACAACATTCTTTTTAGACTTTTAGACATTTGTTTTAAACTTTTAGTATATTTTTGCTTTTTTAATTTATTAGCCCACCCAAAACCCGCATTAGATATAACGGCGCCGCAAGGCGTCGCTACAAAAAACTGATGAGAGAGGGGCTAACTGCTAACCCCCGAGCCTCCAGTGCTAACTCTAAGCCGGAGGACGGGACTGCAGAGGCCCCTGGGGCTCCTAAACGCCCCAGACAAGGGCCAAACACCCCAAGCCCCTCCCATTAGGCGACAGGGAAAAGACCGAAAGTCTCCGACCAAGGTTCTTACGCCCAGGCCACGAAAGGACTCCTCAGGCTAGCCCTCATAATAAGGGGCTACCCTGACAAAAAACTTGAAGCCGGCGACATAGAAGCCATCCGGGACAAGATTGTGGACGCCATCATGGAAATTCCTTTTGGCACTAAAACACCATCCTTTACCGGCAGCTGGGAGAGGGACGGTGCAATCGTCTTCTCATGCGCAGATGAGGAGACGGGGAACTGGCTCAGAAGCCTTTCCACGGACTTACTCGTCCAAGGTGAATCCGTGTGTGTGCTGCCGGTCGATGAGCTGCCCAAACGCCATCGAGTGGTGGTCCACGTGGAGGAGCCCAAGTACACTGTCGAGAAAGCACTTCTACTCCTCGACAGGCAAAACCCAGGTCTGAAGACCGATGGGTGGGCCGTCGCTAGGGGGAGCACGAAGGAGGATGCCTCGAGCGTCCACTTCGCCTGTCTGGTGAGCGACTCCTCATTGGCCACTCTCAGGGCCTGCAACTTCCGACCCTACTGTGGGCTAGCACGGGCATCCGTAAGGCTGCTCGATAATAAGCCTAGGAAGGAGTCGGACGCAGTGGAGGGAACGGAAGGAGGTACAGCAAAATGAACCACCTAAAAGTCCCCATAATCCAGATCAACTTGCACCACAGCAAAAGCGCCTCGGCGATATTAACCAGGAGCATGGCTGTGGCGCAGACAAGTATAGCACTAATCCAAGAACCTTGGATTGTTAGGGATACTATAAGTGGATTAGGAGGTTGCGGAACCCGGCCCAACCGACTCGGAAACTCAGGACCTGCGTGGTCACTAAGGGCGTCACAGCCACTTTTCTGCCACAACTCAGCGGCGATGACCTAACGGTCGTTTTAACAAAAATCAACTTGACAGGAGACAGAACGGTGGATCTACTCATTGGGTCAGCATACATGCCTTATGACTCCACTGACCTGCCACCGCAAGAAGATATAACCAACCTAGTGACATATGCGAAACAACGCGGGCTCCAACTCCCTCTGGGTTGCGATGCGAACTCCCACCACGTGTGCTGGGGTAGTTCCAACATAAACCCGAGGGGGGTAAGCCTGCATGACTTTATCCTAGGCAATGAACTCACCATCCTCAACAGAGGAACAGAACCTACCTTCATAGACTCAAGAAGACAGGAGGTACTGGACATCACGATCTGCACAAAAGAAGTGGCCGACCTGGTTCAAGACTGGAGGGTCTCAGATGAACCCTCAGGCTCGGACCATAGGCAGATCCATCTAACGCTTCGGCACTCATTGGAAATTCAGTAGGCTCGCAACCCTAGGAATACCAACTGGGAAGGATTCGATAGGGACCTGGCTATCAAGCTCACCACGGTTCCGAATCGATTCCACACCAAAGAGCAACTAGAAACAGCTGCACTATCACTGTCTAATGCCGTTATAGACGCCTACGAGCAGAATTGCCCTTTGAAACAAAAAAACCTCTCAAAAAAGGTCCCATGGTGGAACCCAGAGCTGACCAAGCTCAGGCTTACGCTGAGAAGGTGTTTCAATAGGGCGAGAAATCACAACACTAACTCGCAACATCTTTGGGAGGAATACAAAAACGCCCGAAACGAATACAACAAGGCCATTGTTAAAGCCAAACGAAGAAGCTGGAGGGACTTTTGTGAGAGCGTGGAAACAGCTTCCGAAGCCTCCAGGCTCAACAAGATCCTCAGCTCTAACAACCGCCCCCAGCTGGGATGCCTTAAACGACCAGAGGGGGGACACACAAGCGACACCAAGGAAACCTTGAAGCTCCTAATGGAAACACACTTTCCGGGCTTCCAGGAATCCTCACACCCAATTGCCGCAGGGAAGAACTCCAAGAGGCTCCACAAGCCCAGGGAGTGGGCCCTTGCAGCCAAGATAGTTAATCCAAAAGCAGTAGAATGGGCCGTGAGCACCTTCGACCCCTACAAATCACCTGGACCGGATGGAATATACCCAGTCCTACTACAAAAAGGGTTAAGCAGCTGCTGGGCCCTCTAACAAAGGTACTCAGAGCGAGCATAGCCCTCAGACACGTCCCTCATGCCTGGAGCAGCGCAAGAGTCACGTTCATTCCAAAGGCAGGCAGGAACGGCCACATCTTTGCCAAAGACTACAGACCCATTAGCCTCACCTCCTTTCTCCTGAAATCACTGGAGAGACTAGTTGACGGCTACTTGAAAAACAACCACCTAGCTCTTCAACCGCTTGCTGATGCTCAGTATGCCTATAGGGAGGGCAGATCTACGGACACTGCCCTACATCACCTGGTGAGCACAATAGAGACACAGTTAGCGGCGAAAGGTTACGCTCTGGGAGTATTCCTGGACATCGAAGGAGCATTTGACACCACATCATATGCAACTATAAAAAACGCTATGCACAGATGAGGAATACCAGAGACCATTATTGACTGGACATTGAGTATGCTATCAAATAGGAATCTGACCGTCTATCAAGGCGACACCTCCATCACGGGAATCCCTGCTAAGGGCTGTCCACAGGGTGGAGTCATCTCCCCCCTCTTGTGGAGCATCGTTGTAGACGAACTCCTAATAGATCTACAAAACCTAGGCCTCTCTGTCTACGGCTACGCTGATGACGTGGCCATAGTAGTCAGAGGAAACTTCCTATCAATACTTAAGGAGCTCATGGACAAAGCACTTAAGACCACCCAAGACTGGTGCCAGGCCAGAGGTCTATCCGCTAATCCAAGCAAGACTAAGGCCATGATTTTCACCAGAAAATACAAAACCGAACCCGTTGAGTGTCTCAAGCTCTGGGATAAGGAGATAGAATACGCTACAGTAGTTAAATACCTTGGAGTCTATCTAGACCCAAAGCTCAATTGGAAGCACCACCTCGAGCGCAAGAGAACAACCTTCTATGCCTCGTTGTGGACGTGCAAAAGAGTCATGGGAAAAACCTGGGGGTTCAAACCCCGGGTCGCCTTATGGCTCTACAGGGCAGTACTGCTGCCTAGACTAACCTATGCTGCAATAGTCTGGTGGTCCAGGGCGAAAAAGCTTGAGACAGTAAAAATGCTTAAAAGCCTTCAAGGTAACTACCTGAGGGCTGCAACTGGCGTCATGAAGACCACCCCAACAGCGGGATTAGAGGTGGCACTCTGCTGCCCGCCTCTGGACAAGCTCATCATCCACTCCGCCAGACTTACAGCATACAGACTGAAGTGTTTGGGCGAGTGGAAGCGTGGAGGGCACAATCGTCCTGAGCTAAACCTCCTCCACAAAAGCCCATTCACTCTGACCCAGGATCGACTACGGAAAAAAAATTCGGTAGAGAAATCCTATAAAATCCTAATCCCCACCAGGGAAGAATGGAAAAATCCGCAGTGGCTTCAAAGCCACAACGCAGACGCCTGGTTCACCGACGGCTCAGGAACAAATGGACGTTTTGGGGCAGGCGTGTACGGACCCAAAACCAACCACAGAATCAGCATCCCCCTTGGACAATACGCTACGGTTTTCCAAGCCGAGGTACTTGCCATATTGGAATGCATAAAACTACGAAGTCGACTTGAGGTAAAAAACAGACAAATCCTCATCTGCTCTGACAGCAGAGCAGCACTGGACGCTCTGGCTAAAGCCACCACAGAATCTTCTGTGGTCTGGGACTGCATGCAGGAGCTCAACAAATTGGGAAAATCCAACAAAATCACCCTAATGTGGATACCGGGTCACCAAGGCATACCCGGAAACGAAGAGGCCGATAGACTGGCAAAACTGGGCACACTGGATTGCCCAGTGGAGCCAGCTGTAGGGGTCCCCTTCGCTACAGGTAAGAAAATCATCAGGGACTGCTTGGAGCAGGAACATCGGGCTTCCTGGAAACAGAGTCAGGGATGTCGCCAGGCAAAAGCCATGATGGAGCAATCACTACAGAAGAAAACCAAGGCCCTACTTGACATGAGCAAGAAGTACCTTAGAACCACTATCGGTCTCCTCACCGGACACACGACCCTTAGAGCTCATCTATTCAACCTTGGCTTGACTGAGAGCAAGGATTGCCGAATATGTGGCGAGGAACCTGAAGACAGCATACACATTGTTGGCCGCTGTCCAGGGCTCGCCGCCAAAAGACACAGTTTACTGGGACGAGCCTTTCTCGAACCCAGCGATTTGCCCAACTTGAAGGTCAGTGACCTACTTAGTCTGGTAAAAAGTACCGGGCTACTAGCTGACAATTGACCTAACCACACAGTGGGTAGTTACAAAAGACCTTACAGATCTAGGTGACATCAAGGGCTGGAAACAAGCCCCCCACTCAATCTACTACTACTACTACTACTACTTATTTATTTGGCCAGTAGCCAACGCGCTACCATCTTCTCCAGCACGGTTGTCGATGTTGATGTCAATGCATTTCCCCCCACCTCAGATATGAACAAATTTTAAATCCTCTGCGAGTGAAATGCATAATGTCGCTGTCCATATGCTGAGTTTTTAGCTTGTTGGGGTTGGTTGTTGCGGTTTCTGTGCGTACTTGTGCGTAGAGGTATTCTTAGTCACCAGGTCATGTCCGTGGTAGTAAAGTACTATTGTTTGTATACATAATAGTCTGAAATGAAGTACTCGAAATTCATTAAATAGTATATCGGAAGGGTAGCGGTAAGGTATCTTACTGATTACCCTAATTAGGGCTTTATGAGCCTTTATTAGGGGATCAATAATAGTTACCCCAGCCAATCTGCCCGTAAGTAATTAGAGTCTGTGCAGCGTAGAAAGTTATCAATAAATATACTAAGATACTTTATAGTGGTTGTTCGCTCTAGAAGCTGGCACGAGCATTTCAGTTTGAGTTCAAAAATTTTTAAACAGAAAGCGCTTCGTTTATCTTCAGGTTTCTCGATATTGACAAAAAAATCATACCTTGGGAACTTTCGGCGATTATTAATGCATCTTGGACACCGTTGTTCCAAATTTTTGAAAACTGAATAATTGTGTATTGCATTATCCTTTCCATTTTCTTCTTGTGAAATAAGCTTTAAGGTCTGCAAGATACGCTGCAATGCATCGTTTCATGCTTGACTGGCAGCCGTCGGCTTCAGACAAACATGAAGATTAATGAAAACCCCGGCGAGTGATGATTGCCCTGTCATGACAAGTTGTGAAGTGGCTCCTCTCAGCGCCGGCCTTTTGTTATGCAAATCGTTTACACGCCGAGTTGCTGCCTCGCTCTATTGACCTGGGATTACAAATTAAAATCATTGACTCAAAAATATTTCGCATTTTATCGCACGGAACACCTCATTCACTCAGTGTCATTTTCCAGGTTTCCTAGCAAGGTTTCAATATTCGAGCGAGTCGTTATTCTTGCATTTTATTTCTATATTATTCAATAATTAACGTATAGGATACGTGTAATGTCCTTCGGTTCTACAGTATACCTATCTTCAACCGATATATCTTGCTTCAATAACAATGTCAAAGTTATGATTTGACACATTTATTATATACGCCATTATATACAGTAGCTAACGGTGACAAAATATGATTTGTCAAATAAACGAGTAATCACAAAGAAAACAAATCGGTTGTGTCACCCCAAGACTCTCCGGCAAGTAGCTAGGGACTTATTTCATTAAAATATTTATTTCACAAATAAAGTCGATGAGCAGTTGGCAAAAAATCATGTTAATATGCGACGCAAAGCAATGAAAATTTTAAATTCGAACGCGCGTCATCTCATTCAATTTCCAAAATCAAATTGCAAACACGGGTCTCCATGAGGATATTTACGACTACATACTACTTAAAATATTATGAGTTTATTAACAACAAAAATTTCACAATGTGATTTCGGCCCAACGAGGCACTTGTGAACCGAATTTCAAGTTTCTAAGTCCAATATTTCGATATGAAAGTATAAGTAGTGCCGGTGTGATAATCATAAGAGGTATGATGACTAGCGAAGATCAAACCCACTAAGAAGTAAATTAAGCAATCGTTAGTAAAGGAACTAAGAAAATATGACCGTCCGACAACCAAAGGTTATTGTAAGCTGAAATGCGAGGGCCAAAGATTGGCGCTAGTGGAATAAGAATGGATCAAAAGTTATCTGGCCAATCGACGAGCAACGGAAAAGCGAGCTGGCCAATGGTGAGAAAGGTGTGATCGCGTTTTGGGAAGCCACGTGTTAAGACGTAGCCTCACGCCAAGCACGGTAAATATATTTTCTTTATATTATACATATAAAATCGGAAGCCCCTGACTCATTCATTTATTTATAATTATCGCTGATCTGAAACTACCGACGAGATAATGCTGTAATTTCTAATGTACCTTCCCCTTCGAAGGGTTTTTCGAACGTTGCCAAGGGGTGAGGGGGGGGGGGTGGATTAAATTTAGCCCTCGAACGCCTCTCTCTGAAATGGGACGACTTTTGAAATCGAAATTCAGGTAATCTACTCACCTCAGAAAATGAGGAAGCATATGTTAGAGAGGGGTGGGTATTTTCATCCTTAACCGTTTAAATCTATACTAATATTATAAAGAGGAAAAGTTTGTGAGGTTGTAGGAAGTAATCTCTGTATCTACTGAACCGATTTTGAAAATTCTTTTACCAATAGAAATCCACGTTATTTGTGAGTGTCATAGGCTATATATTAATCCGAAAAATTAAGACTTTTTCATGGTAGTCGGATTTGCAAAGTAAGTCAGAGAAAAACGGTAGAACGAAAACGTTTCTAACTAACGCTGCCTTAACGATGAGAGATATATGATTAAGTTCTAGAGAAAGTTGCCTGCAAAAAAGTCAGCTACAGCATATGTCTAACCTTATTATATTTAAGTCACAAACAGTAGTATTTTATATTTAAAAATTAATTTAAATCGTTAGGTAATGTTTATTGGTCATATTATCAACAATTATGAATATCAAAATAAGTAAATTTATCGTCTGAAGTATTTAAATCAAAAGACTTTTCCCTTTTACTGCATAAATAGTTAGAGATAATACGACATAGGTATGGAACCGCGACCGTATCGTAATCTATCTATACTAATCTATACTAATATTATAAAGAGGTAAAGTTTGTGAGGTTGTAGGAAGTAATCTCTGGATCTACTGAACCGATTTTGAAAATTCTTTTACTAATAGATAGCCACGTTATTTGTGAGTATCATAGGCTATATATTAATCCAAAAATAAAATAAAAAACACTTTTTCGTGGTAGTTGAATTTGTAAAGTAAGTCGGAGAAAAAACGGTCGAATGAAAACGTTTCTTACGAACGCTGCTTTAACTATGAGAGATATAATTGAATTCTAGAGAAAAGTTGTAGAGCTTGGTTATGCCTACAAAAAAGTCAGGTATAGCATATGTCTAAATTTTATATTTAAGTCACAAAAAGTAGTTTTTTGTATACAAATATCATTTAAATCGTTAGGTCATGTTTATTGGTCATATTATCAACAATTATGAATTCATATTAATTGTTGTATTCTTTTTTTAACATAATAAGTAAATTTATCGTCTCAAGTTTAAAACAAAAGACTTTTCTCTTTTACTGCATATAATTTCCCTTTTACTGCATAAATGGTTAAAAAGATAAGACAATCACAAATAAGACACTCACAAGAAGACACTCACAAATAACGATAATATAGTATGATGATGATGATGATGATGATGAGTAAAATTGGCATGCAAATACATACATACAATGCAATAAAAATATAACCCTTCTTTTGGCAGTCAGAAAATAAATCATAGCACTCAGTACTAACCGAACCACACCCATAATTTCATCACAAGTAAAAAGTTTTAACGCCCAACAAAGTGGGCACGAGTCAGCTAGTGAAGGATATTATGGTTTTTACTTACAATGCCTAATCTAAGTGGAACATATTTATATATTATGTATACTTTAGACATCAATATAGTATGACGATACCAGACGAAGATGATATAAGAGTTAGAGGAAAACCATTTTAAAGATGGCTGAGTTAGAGGAAGACCGAACTTGACTCAGGCGATGAAAAAGAGGATCGTGTTGATAAATACCGATTTAATAAAAAGTAACAATGACCGCTTTAATAAATAGTGTATTACGTTTTTTGTTGTTTAATTGTAACGTATGTATTAGTGGTGTTAATAAGTATATTATATTTTTATTTTAAACTTCACTAAAAACCAACTTTATATTTGGGGTTCAACAGACCAACCAGGCTTACTATGCTACTTTTTTCCACCAGGCGCACGGAGGGTTAATGGGTCTTTTATCTAAAACGTATTGAATTTTATGAACTTTCAATTCACTTATTATCTTATCCTCGAAGCAAATCTAGGTTAGGTATTCAAAGGTTTTCGAAAAAAACTAACCCCGACGGTGTGACACTCACCTCTACACCCCAGACGGTTACACTTTTATACCATCCATCCCGTATCTCCGGAACAAATGTAGGTGAGGGGTTGAAATTCGGGTAATCTACGCCTTTCAGAAAATTAGGAAGTATATTTACCTGGGAATTTCCACTCGTATCATGGTAAAAAAGAATTTGAAATTTAACATAATACGCAATACTTTACATAAATATTTCCGTCTTCATCTGAAAACAAGCGCGTTCACAATATGTTCCCTCCTAGTCGGTTGGTGGACCAGGAATATAAAAAAAATCCCTCGTACATAAATAGTATTGATCAATATTTGAATTGATATAATGATTATATTTATCCAAATTTATTTCATTTCATAAGTAGGACAAAGTAATATATTAAAGGACTTATGCATTCATAGGGAATAGCAGGTCAATGGAGCGACGAGTGCATATGGATTTACATAACGAAAGCGCACAAAACGAGCCACTTCGGGCAACTTGTCCTGACAGCGCAATCATCTCCATCCGCTCGAGTTTTCCATTTATCTCGCAGTCGCCAGGCGGCGCAGCATGCAACATCCATGATTGCGTCCCACTGTACGACTTAAACTAACTCTGGAGGTGAAATTCTTTGTTGGTTGGGAATTTAAAAATTGACATCTGCGACGACATAAGTTATAGCTGAGGAGCCAGCGACAAAAACACTGCAAGAGATTTCTAAAATACTTTCTGTTTCTGTTAGTTTTGTAAAATACTGATACTTTCAGATCAGACAGTATTTAGACCATAGAATACCGGGGTAGAGTCAGCAGGCCAGATTCCGAGACACCTGGTGCTGGCGTACTAAGAAAGGTGTAATTTTAATGAGTACCCTCGAAGTGTTTTGGAAAAACTGAAATTCACCAGTCGATGTAATAAAGAACTCGAAACAAATTGTCAGATTGCTTCACAATATAACGCGTACTCCATACATGTCATAAACATGAAGTGCAGTGAATTTGTCGGTAACTATTACGCATCGGTATAATGTGCCGCGCAATATAATGGACTACGGTATATTTTTAAATAATATATTTTTTGTATTATTAAGATTCTGAAGTCTTAATAAGATAGAAAAAATATAATGTATAATTTATTCGTATTCGACGATTTTAAAAATGATATTTGAATTGGACATGGAATACATTTTTACCATGGTGCTTAAAGGGTTAACATCCGGGCAATATACTTTTGCTTTCTATGGTTTTTTTTCTCCTAGTACGATTTCAGAATAATCCAATTTATTTATTTTATTGTATTTATTTATTGGCTAAAAGGAACATATACAACAATGTAATTAAATTATGTAAAATGTAAAATGTAAAATGAATCAATATAAAATGAATAAAAAAATGTAGAATAACTCTAGTAGAGCCATTTATACATTGCAAAATACTATATTAAGCACATGTTTAAAAAAAATATTGAAAGGAACATTTAAAAAAAGAAGTGTATTCAAATTTATCATTGTAAGTACCATGGGGAAGGAATAGGGTAGAAATGTAGGTCGATCGATATTGTTAAAAATAATATTAAGTATTTAAATACATAGATAGGTATTAGTTATAATAAAATATATATTACACATACATACATACATACATACACACATACACAGACATATATATATATATATATATATATATATATATATATATATATATATATATATATATATATATATATACACATATATATATATATATATATATATATATATATATATATATATATATATATATATATATATATATATATATATATATATATATATATATATATATATATATATATATATATATATATATATATATATATA
>OX155952.1:14003591-14035831 GCA_944548615.1 Micropterix aruncella | reverse complement strand
ATAATAATTATTTTAATTTCTCTCTTTTTCGACCATTCAAAATAGTAATTACAATATCACAATATTTGTCACCTTTAACGATTGTATTGTTTGTAATTATTTCATGCTAGATAATTTCTGGTTTAATTATTTGCTACTAAATAATAATATTTTCAATTCATATTACCGGACGTTTACTATTATTGGGAACATTTTCCATTGCTTTTGATTATTTTTCGCCTTTATGCCATTTTTAATTACGGATCACAGAGAGTGGAGATGCTACTCTATTAAAATAATATTGTTATTAAACATTATTGATCGATAGTAAAGGCAATCCACCATCTTCGTGACTTTAATTTTATGACCAATTGAAAAAAACAGGATTAACACTGGTGATCTTTACTGCCAATTATTCTCCTGAAAAGGGTGCAGCGGGCAACGGCGCATGGAGGTTTGAAGTGAGCGACTCATAGAAAACTATATACCTAAGACACAAGTAAAAAAATCGGTTGTGTCACCCCAAGACTATCCTGGCAAACAATCAACCCCCCACCATCCCACCCACCCTCTCCTCCCTCCTCCAACCCCCGCACTTCTCCTCCAACCCCCTTACCCTCTTCCCCTTCTCTCTCTGTGCGGTAACTGTGCTGTGTCAAAATTACGTGTTGTTGACCGTTGAGGAGTTCCCTCGTCAGGAGCCAATCCTGGGTGCAGCGGCCATTTCATGGTGGAACTTAGAACGGGCTATCATAATGGAATGCGTATACAAAATCTCGTGCCTGATGTTGACTGTTGAAGAGTTCCCTCGTCGGTAGTCAACCTTGGTGGACGGATGTCAACCTTTTCAACTCATGCTATTACCAAATTACGCCTGCATGCCAAATTTCAGCTCTATCGGATGAAGCGTTTGGACGCTATCGTGGAGGAATACAGACAGACAGACAGAAGTGCGTTCACAATACTTACCTTGCCAGGAAAGTAATTCTTTGTTAGTTTAGGTATTCCCTAGATTACAGAACTACAAACCTTAATTTATATTCTAACTTAGCAATCAATGTAAATTTTTTATTCGGCAACATATATGTCAATATTTATTTGTCAATATTAGGTGCATAAGCTCCATGTATTAAGGTTAAGTTTTATGCAAAAATAAATTTATCTTATCTGGCATATCACTCGCTTGCATGGTGCGTCGTTCACTTCATACCTCCATGAGCCATCACGCCTCAAACCGCAGCTAGGTTTGTAAACCTGTTTTGTAGGTTGTAACCTACAAAAAGTTTTGGGCACTCATCCCTATTTAGGAAACACGTTATTTTACTGGTCCACTTCCTTCCATGTATGCACACTATTTTGAATTAATATTGTGATATTTAGAATATGGTGGGAAAAGATTTGAGGTCGGGGTAATATAATAATAATAAATACAAATGGAGCTGCCATGGAATTCACCGACCGGAGTCGGGCCCATCATAATACTATTTTTTTACACTTCTGGGGGGTGAGCAGTGGATTCCGGACTTACGAACCGGCTGTGGTAGGTTTAGGACAGCTGTCTTGCCACATGTGAGCGTTCACCTTGCCACCCATTCACTCCCCCTTCGAAGCCATAGAATTTGAGATGCGCAAATCGCAGTTTTAGATAATTTTTCTAAGAAAGAGTTGATTATTTTTCTGGAAAGGCCAAGATCTTTAAAGAGGTGAAATAGAGATTTAGCTGGCAGGCCACGAGCGCCAACTTCCACCGCGTGAAGGTGAACAGTGAAGCCGTTCCGGGTTACGGCATTTGCAAGATCATGGTATTTATTTAATTTGTACTCGTGGTCTTTTGGGATATTTGATTCCCATGGAACAGGTTAATTCTACGATAAGAGCCACCTTCCGAGATAGAGAGTAAAGAGTTATATCTGGACGGAGGGCTGTGCATCCGAGACTTTCAGGGAATTTATACTGCTTAGAGACCGAATCAACCTCCAGAATCCAATCTGTAGCTTTCTCGATTATTGAGAAAGGTTTTGTAGTTAAATGTTTTTTGCCTTTAGAGCCATCCCGCACAAACTGTATTGGGGGTTTGGAGGATACTGTCAAACCCTTGTTGGCACGAGCCACTGAGAGACTATAGTAGGGATTTTTATAGTAGTATAGTAGGATTCTACGATATTTCATCCCACAATAGTAGGGATGAAATATCGTAGAAACCTATGTCGCATTAAATGCCCCGCTGCGTACGGATGAATTACTACAAAGTCTTATGCCCTAGGTGCCGATAATGAATGACTTTATTTAGTCTATATTGAAAAGTCAAAATAACAAATATTAATTTTCCTTTCGTTGCCATAAATAATTTAGAACTATATTTTTTTCTATTCTGGTTTTTAAATTTATTATTTAAAGTCGTCTAATGCACAATGATAGTTAGCTCTGATTCAACACACTTCATATAGAAATTTGTTCCATGACCTGTATCCGCATAAATTGCTGCTTGCCTTAGGGTACTTTTGCAGGTACTTTTTGTTTTTTTTTTAATTGAGATGTGTGTCAGATGAATATGTAATACCGAGGTACATTATAAACACATGGGTTTATCTAAAGACCTAAATGTAAGAACAGACCTCGTTTTCATACAGTCCTCGGAAGTCGGTGTGTAATCTTATATTCTTAATTGCAATAATGCCTATTGTTATCATAAGTATACCTTTAAAACAAGTCTTTCGTGACTACTACGGGTATGCGCTCTCCTCTCAACCTCGCGTTGTTGCTCTAAAGTGCTGTTTTCTATAAGACCTCAGTATTGTGTGTATATACAGTTAAATATAAATCTAATCCTCACATGTGGGACTGTACAAACATGTGTGTGTGTGTGTGTGTGAGGGGTGTGTGTGTGTGTGTGTGTATTCATCCACGATAGCGCCCAAATGCTTCATCCGATCGAGCTGAAATTTGCCTTGCAGGCATCAATTGGTCATGGCAAAGAGTTAAAAAGATTATTGTTGAAATCGGTCAATCAGAAGGCGCGCTAAT
The DNA here is from genome assembly GCA_944548615.1 of Micropterix aruncella. NCBI lineage: Eukaryota > Metazoa > Arthropoda > Insecta > Lepidoptera > Micropterigidae > Micropterix > Micropterix aruncella. The sequence continues at coordinate 14,032,828 of OX155952.1, read as the reverse complement.
CATACTTCAATCTCGAAATATTAGACCTAAAAACTTGAAATTCGGTACACGGATGCGTTGTTAGGAAAAAAATCACATTGTAACATTTTGATTGAAGTATCTCATATACAAGTGACAATATAATTTTTAAACTCGTCCCTATTTAAGAAAATACTATTTATATACTTATATACAAATATGCATTTTAGTACCACGGAAAGACTACAAATATAGTACGAAAATACTAGTAAAATACTAATGGGGGAACTGACGCGTGGGGTCGATGTTGTTGGGGGGTTGTGGGTTGGCGCGGGGAGGGAACGTATCAGGGTAGAGGTTGGAGCGGAGTGGCTAGGGGGGGGGGGGGGGGCAGGGAAAAGGGGGAAAGGGGCGAAGGGGGTGTCTACTTGCCGGGAAAGTTTTAAGGTGACCCAACCAATTTTTTTATATCGCCACCAATCGCCTTTTAAGATTCAGGAAAGAGATATGTCAAAATTTATTTTACAGAAAAACTATCCTTAAACAAAAATAAGGATTTGTTACAGCTTGCGGCAGATTCCAGAATACATTAGTTTTATTTTGTTCCAAACGTTAGAGTTAATACACGCTGGTTACAATGCTTTAAAACTGCCTCTATTCCTTGAGCTATCCTTGAGTTATCTATTCCAGGAGCTAATGGACCTTTGCTGAGTTGGCCACGAAGACCCATTTTGTTCAGGGTTGGTCACACTCCCGGGTCAACACCCATCCGGCGGCCTCCACGTATGAAGTACGAGCCCGTGTAGAACTCTGGCCTTAGGGCTAGTTTCCCCTAGGTGTCAACCTACTGGCGCTCTTGGACGGTCTGCGCACCGTGCGGCGTAAGCCAATCGATTGTGCACTCTGACTAACAGTCGGGGGAGTCTGGAAGCAGTACTGTTTCCTATAGAGCGGGGGTGGTTGCGGATGTTACGGCGACTGCTCTTGAAACGACCATCTGCTATCCGATCCTGGATGAACAGCCGGGCAAAGGATGCCGTGGTCCGCGATAGATTCAGTTTACACCGTTTCACCGCTTCGTAAGGGAGAGGACCGCGCAAGCGACCTCGAACTCGTAACCAGTTGAGAGACCGGAGTAATCTGGTCGCAATTGGAAGTAAGGGCGTGAGTGTAAGCCCGCTGGGTAACATACCTGGTTATCTCGCGGATAAGGCGTTGGCCTCTTACGGGCATGTGGCGGAGCTTAACGGTGGACTGTTTTGTCCAAGTCTTCTGCGCTCACCTCACGACCAATCGTTAAATCCTCCTGAGGTGACGGGTTTGCCCGTTGTAGTTGACAACTCTATTTTCCTCTATTCCAGGAAAATATGAGAGTCTATACATATACCAAACGCGGCGATTCTTTGTCCGTTTCTCAAGAAGGCCGTCGTCGTCGGACAAAGAAAGGCGACAATCTTTTTCAAAATATGCTTCCAAGACTGCGTTGAACTTTAAATATGAGCCTAACGTAGTCAAAGATACTCAGAAAAGAATATGGAATCCAAAATGGCGTTGGAAAAATTGAAGGAACTTTTACTGTGGCCCAGTATTTCAGACGACAGAAATGAAGTTATCAGTAGAAAAATCCCATGAGTATATTAACCGTTCCGAAAATACAATCGAAACACTTCATTATCCGACTCTCGCTAAAGTTTAGTATCTCTAACTAATTTTCAAATCTAATACTTGACCCCCTTTCGATAGCCTTAGAAGATCTAATGATTCAATTTGAATGTAAGTGGCAAAAATCGCGGCGAAAGTTCAATTCCCACTCTTGGCAGCGGTTGCTGAATAATTAATTGGTGGCAATTTGCGAGGGAACATGGGATTGACGCGAGTCAGGTGTTAACGTTGATATAGGTCGACCTGGAGGCCATGTATAAATAGGTTTCTACTCGTAGATTTGCGTACAGTGACTGTACATTATGTAGGTAGTCAATTAAAAAGCGAATTAGGATTACGGAGTGAATGGTGTAAGTTACAGGCGTTTAAGTGGTTAGATGTAATCCCAGAAAATAAGGCTTTTTTTTTTAAATCAAGCTACGTCCAGTCAGTTGCCATACTAATAAAGACATTTTAAATCTTGGCACTAATTTGCATATTTAAAATACCTTATTCTCCTAAACAACGTTTATTTTTAAATGTCTAAATTTAAATATTAAAATATTTTATTATACAGGTTGGTTTTCAATAAGCCGGCATCATTAAAGGGGGTGAATCAGTACAAGCAAAAAAAACTACTTTTGATCAAAAAAAATATATTTTTTTCAATTTCAAAATTTGTTGTTCTTGAAATTTAGTTTAAAAAGCGCTGAGCACAATCTAGCGGTAGGTAAACTATCGTTAATATTGTTTATTAGCTATATTTCACCTACCTCTAGAGGGCGCAGCGCTCTCAAACGCTTGTCAAACTTTTATTTAACAGTGTTCTTCAAATTTTCAAATAACAAAAAATATTTAAAAATATATTTTATTTATTTGATTTTCCATTTTTTTTATCTAAAGTTGCTTACCTGTTCGTACTTATTCACCCCTTGAAGGATGCCATTTTGATTAAAACTCACTTATTTTACTTCACAAAAATTATTTTAGCCGTCACATATATATATGATGTGTACTTTTTTATAAAAACCCCTTTCTGAATATAATAAAAAACCATTTTCAGAAATATTAAATAGTTTTTAATCGTTTGTTTTAATATTTTATTGGTTTCAATAATATTGATATAAAAAATACCTAAAGCACTCTTTTTATGTATACAGAAATACACTGACATCAGAAAATATTTAAAGCTCTCTATTAATATACCTATAAAAATATTTAATATATAAAAATATTTTTTTCCAATTAAAAAATATCTACAAATATTTCAATAAAAAACCTTTTAAAGGGTAACCAAACGGGTAAATTATTTTTTGGGGCATTGCTCGAGTTGGAAGATATAAAAGTTCTTTTTATATGTCCTTGGTTACCAAGGGAAATCGTTTTTATAAGCTTTTATTTACCTTGCAATGTATGTTAGTATATTTGTTTAGGTCGAATCTTGCAAGCTGACTATGAAGTTGAAATTTACAAGTTGGTTCAGTTCCTTATGATAATGCATTTATATGGTGAGTATGACCTGATTCTACAACCATGATCGGCTCCCGGCGAGGCTAATCTTCCACGGTCTAAAGCACAGATACACAATTTTGTACACGCATTCAATTATGATAGTCCGTTCTAAATTTCACTATGACATGGCTGCTGCGCTGCACCCAGGGTTGGCTCCCGACGAGGGGACTCCTCAACGGTCAACAGCACAGAAACGAAATGTTGTATACGCGTTGAATTATGATAGCTTGTTCTAAGTTTCACCGCGATAGGGCTGCTGCACCCAGGTTTGGCTTCCAACGAGGGGACTCTTCAACGGTCAACAGCACAAACACGAAATTCTGTATAGCATTCAATTATGATAGCCCGTTCTAAGTTCCACTATGATATGGCTGCTGCACCCGGGGTTGTCTCGGGATAGAGCATTTTAATAAATGCTTGTTTTTAAAAATGTGTTTTTACTATTAATATATTTATGTTTAATTTTCTGATATTCAGATTTTTTCCTCAGCAATACAGATGCAAATCAAGTAATCTATGGGCTTGTCCAAGTCAGCCTCTTTAAAGTTCCTTGGGAATGGTCATGTTTATCGAGCCGTGTTTGTGACCGAACATGGCGTTCTGAAATTACGCAAGCTTAGTGACGAAATGCGGTCATAAAATATGACAGAGGCAAGTCCGGAGTAGACGTCGGTTTACTCACTTACTTAAGTCGCAGTTTGTTACCCAACTCAAAGCTCAGACAATGGTGCGTCCGTTTTTGTCCTCCTTTTGTAAGTGACAGCCGCTGGACAAGCGGACAAGTGCCGCTACCCTTATCACTGAGAAAACTTTCAGCTACACTTGCGCTCGGCAGGCTGTAGCGTTATTCTTAAGATTGCCTCCTCGTCTCGCGCAAGGAAATAGAAGTACCGTCGATGGAAACAGACGCGTTTATTAATGATAGTTTTGCTGGGTGGGTCTTCTGTGGCGTTGACGTACGCGGAAAAGAAACCTAATGGATAAAATGTGTAGCCTGTGTATAGGTTAAAAACACATAAAAATGGTCATACCAAGTAATGGTGCGAAGGAACAACGGCCCACATTCACATGACCATGCTCAGCGCATACCCAACTAGGACAAATATAGCTGTATCTGGGCATACGACTTATTTTCTGACTTAGCTGGAGAAGCCTAACTGACGTAGGTACTCATATAGATACGTATACCTACACATACACACATACATATACATACATACACAAATATATAAATATAACGATCTAAATATATTATAGAATTATTCTTTTGCATTATATATAGTATAATAGTAAAGTTATGCAGAAATATATAATTTTTTTCAAGATATGACTTGAAGAATTTCATTCTCTGTCCTTGAACGACCTATGTCGTCAAGAAGTCATTTTTAAATATTTTTTTTTAATAAAATACGGCCTGTAGGCAATAAGCTCGCATTTTCTAACGAATGAAGAGATTTTTTAAAATTTAAATATAATTACAACATTAATAATAATAATAAATTCTCTATTTTAACTAAAATGGCGAGGCATCGAAATGAACTCGCCAGTCCACGCGGTTTGTTCTCTGTGACGGTTTATGTGTTAAAAGATCAAAGTTTAAAAATGCTCAGCGTTCACCGACTTATTGTTGCTTTCGGACAAACTCTTACTGCGAAGTTTAAACTTGATTTAAGACCAAACTTCCGGCAGTACCGGTGTCAAACAAGTCAACAAAAGGCGACCTGTGAAAGAATTCACTGAAAAGGAGAATGTGGCGAAATATAATTAATTTTATCGAATATAATTTAAATGTAAAGTATATATTTTTTTATATTAATTGAATACATATGTTTTTTTCTACTTTTAATTTGCGTAAAAATCACATTTGTTAGATTTAGTAACCTTTGAAAATTTTAATCAAATGCGTCAGTTTGCGAGTCAACAAACACACAGTTAGTACATATAACACAGCGCAGCCAGATAGAGACCTTCTAGGTGTAGTTGGTTGTGCGATTTCGCCTCATTTTGAATAAACTAGCATATTTATATTAATGTTTGTTTTTATTGATTCTTCATGTACAACAGTATGCATGTCCTTGTATATTTTTTTTGTAACTTATAAATAAAATAAAAATAATTAAACATTTAGTTAATCGTATAGAGCGCTGTAGCCGAGAAAGATTAGGCATTTTAAATATTTATTGCAATTTCAGGTGTTTGTGTTCAAATCAAAATAAATTTGTTTTGATTTGTTATTGAATTTTCGAGGAACTGGGTTGCGTGATTTTTTGCCCAACCTATACTTTAAAGAATACATTAAAATATAAATTGTAAGTCCGACGACTCACTAGAATATTTGAAAACTGGCGAGGAAACCCAGAAAACGACACTGAGCGAGCGAGGAATTCCGTGGATTGAAATGCGAAATGTTTGAGTTGACGATTTAAATTTGTAATCGCAGGTCAATAGAGCGGGGGAGCGGCTCGGCGTGCGCCCCATTTGCATAACAAGAGGCCGGCGCAGAGCGAAGCCACTTCCGACAACTTGTCCTGACAGGGCAATCATCACTCGCCGGGATTTCCATTTATCTCCACGTTTGTCTGACGACGTAGCCCGGCAAGCGACGCAGCGACACGGTGCACCCTATCTTGCAGACTTTTAAGCCCATTTCACACGAGGAAAATAGAGAGAAAAATGTACTAGATACAATACTATATTGTCCAGTTGAGAAGGAGCTAATGGGTCCAGTGCAGTTGAGCCATTATGACCCATGTGTTAGGGTCTGCCGAGCTCACAGGTCAACAACCATCTGGCAGCCTCCAAGCAGAAGTGCGAACCCGGATAGAATTCTGTGCCTGCGGGCCAGTTTCTCAGATAGTCGGGGTAGTCTGGAAAAGACTTTGTTTCATACAAAGCAGGGGCGGTTGTTAACTCTGTGGCAGCCGCTCTTGAAACGATCATTTGGCTACCCAATACCGGGTGAATAGCCGGGCAAAGGACGCCGTAGTCCGTAATAGATTCGATAGACACCGAATCATAGCTACCTAAGGAAGAGAACCGTGAGGATAAACGCCCAAGTCGGATATACTCCCTTAGAACTGCGGTATTTTTTATATTACCAGTAGGGAATGGGCAGTCGAATAGTGGTATGGATAAAGTACTAAAGCTGTCGCGGTACTGTATAGAGTCGCGACCTTTCGCAAAGGGCAAACAGTAATAAACGCCGCTGATCGTTTCTATACCATGGCCGCTACAGTCACCTACATTAGAAACTTATGAACACGTTTCTAACCGCTGTAAAGTTAACAGTACATCACAGTCCCATTCCTGAAACCGCTGGTCAGTTAACTGTACAATCACGTAAGGCAGTTCATATCGAAATATTTTGTTGCGGTTGTAGCCGTACCGCTTTGATTGATGCTTGCAGTAGCGCAGAAAAGCCACTAATATCAATATTTCAATTGATTCCAGCCTATGACAACAGATGGCGCCGTAAGCGCCTAACAAAATAAATTCTGTCACATCGCAGTCGTTTGACTTGAAGTGGTATACTGAAACAAGAGAAACGTGGGGAAGAAACGAAGTGTTTATAGATAAGAGGCAAATAATATGTATTAAAGGACAGACGCGACATAATCATGATTAGTACTGCACATAAGTTCGAAATGGTCTAAGTAACCAACAGAAGAGGAGCAACTATGCAAAAACTTAAATGCGTGTCAAATTATAATAAGTATATGTCCGGGATTGATCGGAGAATTCCTGTATAGTATTCGTAGTAGTATTCCTGTCCTCGCAAAACTATCGGTGGTACAGGAAGATTTTTTTCCATTTGGTTGATGTATGTATAAGGAACGCCTAAATTCTGATGGCTGAAAATGTCCCAAACAATAAAATGAAACTTCTACAATTTAGAGATGCACTTATAAAGTGAGAATTATGAAAAAAAAACAGATATAATTGGGCGATTTGTGATAAAAAAAACAGGATTGTGTGATCCTTGTATAAAAGACCAGTGTGTGATCCTTGTATAAAAGACCATCATTAATAAAGCGTAAAAGTATTCGTGTTCAAAATACTACGATTCGCGTAAAAGTATTCGTATTCAAAATACTATGATTACAGTATGACACTGTTACAGTGTCATACTGTAATCATAGTATTTTGATTGTTTTTATTGTTATTCTCTAAGTAACTACATTAGTTTTTGTGTATATTTGTACCTAATAAAGATTAATTTCATCAAAATTATCTAGTTTTATTTCATGTACAGTTTACTAAGCATTCGGTATCTTTGAAAACAATTTACAATAAACTGTACGTACGATTCACACAATAGACATTTGTTACGGGTAATCGATGTACATTTAACTGACCATAGTAATTTCTAAGGACCTAGTAGCACTATTTTTTATTATTTTTTTTTATAATATTATGAATATAAAATAAGTCACAAAAATTAAATAAAACAATGCGGTTGTGGGTAACGACTTGGACTTTACTTAAGGTAAGGAATGTGTTAAAAGTGAATTATTTCAAAGCATTTAGAAAATAATCTTGATTGACAGAAACTCGGAAGCACTTTCTCTTTTACAACAGGAGTACATTGTTTAAAATCTTCATATCTCAAAGCCCCTTCTACAGTCACTTTAAACAGATAGACAGAGAAGGGAGATCATTAAATTAAATTGCGATTGGTTCATGAACAACACGGCAACGCCATCTTATTATATAATATATTTCATTATCGCTAGATTCGAGGGAGTAATTAACGTAATTCTCCTGATTTAGCCAATTACGTTATGGGTAAGGATTCCCAAAGCAATTCCAGGAACACACTATTAGGCAAGAACTAATTATCCTGAAGTATAACTGTAGGGAAACGTATTGTTATGGATGTAATTGAATTACAAAATCAATTATGGGTAGTATTAATAAAACGTGATTTATTTAGTTTTTTTTTGCGGGGGAGAAACGAAAACCTCATTGTAAATTATCAATTATGCAATCCACATATCAAAGCGCCGATATTCTTGATGGAAATAGGCACAATGGCATAAAAAGAAAATCGCGTTTCGTATAAAACTACAACCAGAGGATCTGAAAAAGCGTTAGAGATTTCCCTCACGTTCAAACTGATATTCCGCGAGTAGAATGATAAATTCCCTTCAGAGATTTGAAAAGGAAATAAAACAAAAATCGCTGCTTGGTTATAAACGAAACGTTTGATTTGCAGATAACTTTTAATAAATTTTACTCGGTTTTACTGTTTGAATACGAATGATGATTATTGCTGAAGTTATATAAAATGTTTAATTTCCAAGTGTTTTTTTTTATAATTTCACATCTAATCTACCGAATTAAATAATGATGGGAATGAAACGAGACGCGTCAAAGTCTCATTTCACCTTGTTTCTTTAAAAATGTGTCTCGTCTCGAAATACCTCAATTAGCTCATGTGGCATGTTTCTAAATTAATATGATTAAATGTAAATAAATATAAATTGATATGAATATTAGTAAAACACATAATGCGATATGAATATTAGTAAAACACGCCAATGCGTTAGGCTGATTAAATAAATAAATAAATAAATTACTAAAAAGCTCTCTCTCTATACGTTTTAGAATGCGTTAAATTGATCACAAAAAACCTAGCTCAGCTGCCGATACATTCAGATACCCATAAACACTTTACCAGGGGGAGAAATAATCTGATTCTTCCTTGTCCAAATCTAGAACTTTTTAAGAGGAATCCGAGCTACGTCGGAATTATATGCTACAATAAGCTACCCTCTAGTATAAAAAATATATGCCGCGAAGGAAAAATGCTCCAATTTAAAAATAAACTCAAATTATATCTAATTGAAAGAGAATTGTACGACATTAACGATCTCTAAAAACTGTCTGCACCTCGACTATATCTATTTCTGTAATAGGTTTTAAAACGATTTTCAATTTGACTAAAACGTATTAACTATTTTTTATTATTAGGTAGGCACATATTAATTATACCTTGACTATTTTTATTTACAATATAATCACTAAGACATTTTATTTTACTTTTTGACAACCGGCACTTTTTTTTGTTATTTTTGACATTACATTTATTAATTTTATACTAAAAAAACTTATTTTTATCGGTATTTTAAAGAATAATTTACTCTGTGTTTTTAATCTGGTAAACTAAATGGTGAGACTCGATTTTATTCTACAATAATACCTTCTTCATTCTTACGAGTAACCTTTTACGTTTTGATTAGTAGTAGAAGAATTTGATCATTAAAAAAGAATTCAATGATATCACGGCCAAATGTAATACTACTGTCTATACAACTATGTATTAGTTTTTAAGACAATAAACAATTTGATTTGATTTGATTTGATTTGCTCGAAGTCGCGACTGCGATATTAATTGAATTAGCCCAGGCAGGACATATAATAGTAGGAAAGAGGGCCTAAAGCGGGCATAAAACCTCGTGACAGGTGTGGTCTCGTACCGCGTGGGTAAACCCCGCGGCCCTCTCACCATGCTGCAGTCCTCCTGTTCGCCTGCGAGCACAAGTTTGGAATCTGTGCGAAAAAAATATTTAAATTGGTTTTTTTACCACAATAGTGAGGTATTTTACTTGTGTTTACTCTATTTTTGTGTATTTCATGTAATAAATATATTACTCATTCGTTTTTGTGTGTTTATCTTGACGTGATTTAATTGTATTTACTTTTACTGGTCTCAAACTTTTGATTATTTCTTGATGGCAATTACTTAGTGTCGAAAAAGAACAGGCACCCGCTTTAGGCCCCCGCTTCGGGCAAAGCGAACACTCGTGGCAGTTTGTTAATTTGTCTTGTATTTTTTTTTATTTTTTATTATTATTATTATATTATACACTAGCAGCTTAAGGCTGATGCGTGTATATCACTTGCACTTGTTTTTAAACTTGTGACTGTTTAGCACTAAGAAAAATGACCAGTTTGATTTTAAAGCTAGACAGAGATAGCACTGATCACTTCCTCTGGCAACGCATTCCAAGCATCCACTACACGATTTGTCCAAAAATATTTTCTGGGGTTCGATGGTGCAATTTTATTGTCTTATTTAGCTTCGACGATTGTCCACGCAGTTGCTTATTGGTGTTCAGGGTATACATGCTCTCGAGGTTGGTCACACTGTAGTAACCGTGAAGCATTTTGTAGCTTTCTATTAAGTCTCCTCGCTGCCTACGTTCCTTTAATGTTGTCAGGAGAAGTCTTTCAGTCGTACTTCGTATGGTTTCTTCCTCGGTGATAGCACCAACTGTGTTGCTCTTCTCTGAACTCTTTTCAGTTGCTCTATATCCTTCCGAAAGTTGTTCTTGGCGTTTTGACTATTTTTACCAAACGTTATTCAAAAGACTCAAATGAATCTTCTAAAAGCACATTATAGGTTGTTACTACAGGTTGTTACAACCTACTGGTCATTCCCAATAAAATTAATATTACCTTTTTGTTAAGTTGCCCGCTTTGGGGCCACTTCCCCTAAGTAATGTCCTGACGAAGAACCATAAGAATAGACTTTCTGTCTCATCTGGTGTCGAGGTTCGAGCATCGAGACAAGTGGGAGTCGGTGAGAGATCTGCCTCGGTTCCGAATGGAATTTTCGAGACGAGTCGAGTTGACACTCGAGACTAGTATTGTCCCGTGCCCATCACTACGTCTGACAATTCGATTATATTATATTTTTAAAAATGAAATTCACCGCCGCTCTCTGTGAAACCAATTATCCCTAATTTATTTCGCTTCAAAAGACAGATATCAAACTCTCCGGCCTTAATCAGCGTCTGAATGGAGTGAGTCGCAAAATTTACAGGCGCGTGAAAAATGATTTAGCCGTCAAGAAACACTTTCTGGAGTCGACGAAGAAAGAGGCTTTTGGTTAGACAAAACATCACTTATCCATTTGCTGCCTAACCCTATTTCCTTTCGGAAACTGGCGAAGATGGATGAAGGATCGCTGATCAAAGGTCAAAGATTTGTAGGAAGTTTGCCGTCGGCCCGTATAAAGCCGCCCGCGGTGAAAATCAGCTGAATGGACGGGACGGATAAACACTGGAGCGGAGGCTTTCACAGAACATTCCACTATGAGTTGCAAAATTTCACACGTGTAAAGATTAGAGGGACTATGTCGTGAGAGTCTCGCAATTTCACCTTAGGCTTATAATAGTGCTGCAGAGTGAGAGAAACTGCAAGGAAAACAGTCTGTAACCGAACCTCAAATATTCCATAGAAGAAATAATTTTGAATCTGCATACAATTAATTGTAGTTTGATAAGAAAAAATATTATGAAATTTCAAACAATGACAGCAATGATATTTAACTTATCATTCCACGATAGAGCTTTCTACCATTATACCGTTTATATATCTGTGCTTATTCATATCATAGTATACGATTTCACGTCCAACCGAAATCAAATTATCATTCTTCAGGATTTCACCTTTCTCGAGTTGAAATTCATAGTGGCAACAGCATCCATACTACCAAATCGAACGAGGATTACCCAAGGGCGGCAAAAGGGAGAGCATTTGGGATAAATTGACTCACGAGAAATCATCATTAATCATAGGCTAAGGCAGAGTAGACGTAGCGTGCGATTCTTACCATCAATATCTAAGAAAGTAGTCGATTATTACCGATTCTCATAGGATGGGGCTCGGTATGGCCCACAACGTTTGCGAATAAAATCAATCAAGGCAAGATAATATTTTATATACTCTAATATACAGGTCTTGTAGGGGGAATATTAGAATTCGAATCAGCTGTCAGGAGGGATGATTGAAAATAGCAAATATCGTTTACATTATAAATAAATATCAGTATTTAAAACTACCTTAGAAGGAACTGAAAGCCAAATACAGAATCAGAAAGTAATCGTATTATAGTAAAATCAATTTTTATTAGTATGAAAAGGTTTGAATTGAATATGTCCAACTGTTGCGGAAATCTGCGAGCATAAGAGATATTGCGGACGTCTTGTTATATGCTTATTATGCCATATTGAATGCAAATTCGACAAATTTTATAAGAAAATTCCCCTCCCCTCCCACTCCCTGAAAAAATGGTCTCACCGCAATGCTCAATTGACATTATAATAATAATAATAATAATAATAATAAAAAAAGCCCTTATTCGCTGACCGTATTGTACAATTTTGCCTTATGTGATATAACAATATATTTTATTAATTTTTAATCAATTTTTTTAATAAGGTATCATATTCTTCAGCAGCCAGTTTTTTGATCAGGTTGTCCTTCGACATAGGCCTCCCCCATTTTCTTCCATTCATCTCTGTCCCAAGCCAACCTTCTCCATCCTTTCGGTAAGTCATCTTCCCATCTTTTAATTTGACGTCCTTTTTGTCTTTTCCCATTTCTTGGATTCCAATTGTCATTATTACCCATGCATACATCTGGATACAAAGCAGTTTCTCCTATGCTGTTGTAGCCCTATGAAATGGACTAAGCAGGGATGCAAGATCGAAGTCTTTAGCAGATTTTAGTTACGAGTTAAAAAAGATTTAATAAATAAATAATCTCTAATCTATACTTAGATTTTGCCTCTGCCTAGCATTCACTGGTTTCAGTTTTTTGACTGAATGCGTCCTCCATCAATATTATCTTTTTGTATCTGTCTATAGTGTATTTTTACACGACTGCCCAAAAAAGGAGTCTTATGTGTTCAGGATTCATCTTGGTATATTTTCCGTTTCTTTATTCCGAAAGAACTTCTAAACGCTTGAACCGATTGAGAAGTGTGTCAAATTGTTAGAATAGTTTTGTCCTCCCGAGTGTCATAAGGTACATGCCCTTGCTATCATATACGTTGGAGCAGCGTCTTTATTATTAATTATTTGACAGAGAGGTTTTTTTCGTTCTTCCTCTTCGCGGAGTCAGGAATAGGTCCAATAGGCCTAACGAAGAGAAAATTTTGGAACATTAATTTAGTAAATTAATTATACAAAGTGTTTAATTATTACACTTCACAAAATATTGCCGTTTTTAAAATACCGTTTTTGGTTCTAAGGAATTTATTCCAATTCATCATTTTGGAAAATTTACAAAACTACGCAATTAATCAATTTACTACTCGGAAAAAAACTGGTATGTATTATTGATGAAACCCTGATTTTTATTCCACCCTAACTTCTAAACGCTTGAACCGATTTAGAAGTGTGTAATATTGTTAAAATCGCTATTTCATCCCTAGTGTCATAGAGTACCTAAACTGTCCAAATGTCAAAAAATACTTGTCCTCATGACCAAATGTTAACCTTTAACTGGTGACCTGGTGTTAGTAGGACATATCTGGTGAGGTAACGTCTCACATACGTAAATTAAAAATGGCCACACAAAAAAAATACTAACAAAAAGAAGATTTTAAATAATGTTTTTAATAAAGTATTTATTCATATATAACAACGGTCAAGTATCGTTTAAAATAAAAAAACGGATTATTTCAATAAATCAGTCTTTATTTGCATATGGTACTTTAAAAAAAATAACAACGAACTTAAAGTGGGCCCTCTAGAACCCTAAAATTAACTTTGGAAAATTCTTTAATGCCAATGTTTGGTCATTTATACGGTAATAAACAAAACCTAATAATTAAACTTATCCTAAAATACAAAACTAAAAAAACTACAAACATCAAACATCAGCTACTAGGAATGGTTACGTACACAGTCTTCGCATATTTGCTTACTGCAGTTTAGGCACATAGGTTTATCACAGTATGTACAAGATAATCTAGTACGTCTTTTAGACGACTAGTACAAATGGCACATGTTCTTTTAACCCCAGGGTGGTTTTGGGCTATGTTACGTGTTGGTGGAGGTGGTAATTCATCAAAACCAATGACTCTTTCTATGGTCGAGCGCAACTCGCGATGCAGCCTCTCGTTATAAACCCGGAGTTTTAGTTGAGGTAGAACAAGTGATCTCCCCAAAGATAATAAAAGGTGGCCCCTGGTTATCTTGTCCGTTTTGTTGCAGTCGTTATATAGGACATATGAATTTATTCCTGAAATATCGATTAATCGATAAAATATGGCCATAGGCCAACGGCGCGTACGTCGAGATGTTGTATGTTCGAGCACTTTTTATCTACTTCATCCACCCCTCCTTTTGTTTTGTTGTAGTCAATAATCATAGCTGGTTTTCCGGTTTCACTGTCAGTTTCTTTCATGTGATGCATTGAAGATATAAGTATAACTGACTTATTAGGTTTGGAAACATATGAAACAATAGTGTAATCTTTAGTGAACCCGTACAAGGAACTTCAGACTTCTTGCTGTCTGTTAGGCTGAAACTCGGGAGGAATTTATTTTTTGTTTTTCTTCATAGTCCCTAAATAAGTGAAACCTCTTTGGCGCGAATTAGCTGCATTGATATGAACCAATTGTCTGCTGTCACATTGCGGTTGGTTCCTTCGATGCCTTTTGTAAGCCAAACCACAGATTGAGTTGGAATACCAGAATTTGGAACAACTTGGTTTGTCTTCTTGAGACATTCTGTAAAAGAAAATAATTATAATTGCGTTACTACTGATGTTACGTTTCTATAGAAGCTATGAACACTAACTGTGAGGTGACGAACAACAGACACTTAGATAAAATACACATTAGCACTGACCTGGCGTCTAAGAGACGGGCTGAGCTCCACACAGGTGACATGACCGCCGTTGCCCGGGCGCAAAAATTACCGAGTGAAGGGAGAAGTAAATGGGGAAGGTACTGAGGTGCGCGGGGGATAGCGACAAAACGGCGCGGAGAAATATCAAAAAAATCAAACGGCGGTGTCTGTGAGACGGTAAGGTCACCAGTTAAAGGTTAATAAATTAACATAAATATATCGTGTTTAGTGTTTGATAAAATGAAAGGTCTGATTGAGTACATTCTGGAAATGTATATCAATCTATATGGATAGATACATAAACCACAAATATTTCATAAAAAACAATAGTAAAAATAATTATAAATACAATAGTTAACTTTTACTAATGGCAGTCGTGTGTTTTATTCTTTTTAATATATTCATTAATATATTTTTAATATATTCATTATTGATGTAGTATATTATTATTATTATTACATCGGTAAGTAGAAAAGATCACAGGATCGGGACATCAGTAAGTAGGACAACCGTCTTATTGAAAGACAGCCGGGTGAGGTGTGTGAAGAGTAAAGTCGTGTAAAAAGAGAAGAGATATATTGAGGAACGGCCGACATGTGTGACGAGCTAAATATAAGAAGCTATATGGGCTAAGAAGCGAAATGGTAGTGTACTCGTGTTATCTTTTATTACTTCTTATGTTTTGAACATGCTAATCGCGTTGCATTTCTTACCCGGAGAGTAGTTATTTATTAAGAATTGTGTTCGAAGGTTGATAATATTTAATTTCAAGCATAAGACTGTTTCCGTATAAATCAAAATTGTTATGGCTTTAATATAATCACTCAATCCCTACACTTATCACTTCGTTATACCTCACGGGAATGATAGGAGTGTGAGGCAATTGAGGGACCCAAAACGTGTGATTTTATCTGGCGAACTTATAGGGCGGTATCGAGTGGGCTAGAGACCGCGCGATACAATATATCTTTGTTTTGCCTTTGTGTGCTGCTGCTAAATTATTCGCGGTGGCGCGGTATCTCGCCGAGAGAGCTGAGATGTAGCGGCGTAATATCCAGGGCGACTTGGGAAATCAGGCGCAATCCTTTCGGCAACTTACTCGGAGGAGGACTTGTCACTACAATACCAATTCGCCAACTTATTGAGAATATTGCCTTTCTGCACGGTTGCATTGTATCTCAGAGCATGGTTGTAAGTCTACATTTCTGTGACGTTCTGATTATTCATAAGGTTATATGAATACATAGTTATGTATAATATCCCATAGATTATCCGCTGCGGAAGCCAACTGCAAAACATACAACTGACAAAAACTCCGATAATTTCCGAAATCTGTGTTCATTAATATTTCAGTTTATTCCGAGATATTTTGAAGATACGATAAATACAACCAAAAAGATAAGATAAAACCAATACATTTGTCAATTAATAACTATATAGTGCCTTAAAACTGCATGTGTTAGATTCTTAGTGGTGGAAATTGAAGAAAATCTAAAATAGAATTTACACTGTGAGGAATTCGAGGGCACACTAGGTCGGGCATGTTATGTATCACGAATCATAAGTCGAGACTAGAAATGTTTATTTAAGCTATCTTAAATGTATTTTAGGTTACGCTATTAGCACTTGGGGAAATTGTTATGCGTGCCACAGAGAACCTCTATTTAAACTGCAAAAATGAGCAATACATGTTATAGCAAATTTGAAAAGGGACGAATTATGAAGAAAAACTTTTAAAGGAGATCATATCATTATACCTTTTCCATGTACTGAAGGATATCTACCAGGAAAGAGACTGTCAATATTTTTTTCCGATATTTATGACGAAAACACTAGAAATTAATCAAAGTACATATTACCAAGTGCAAAGTTAAAAGTAGCGAAACAAGTCAAGGAATACTCTGGTCCTTTTTTTATTATGTTACTGTCATAATATCTTAAAGACATTAAAAATAAAATATGTTTAAAAAGTTCCTTTTAAAAAATACTTTTTACACCCTTGAATAATACAATTTTCCACGAGCGATATTATTCAAGTAGTATAATTTTATTTTATTTCAAATAATAATAAATTGTTCTTTAGTTTTTAATTTTATGTTTTTTGATTTTATTTGTTTTAATTGAATGCGACTTATTATTATTATTATTATCGTGATTTGTTATTATCAAATGATATTTTAATTTAATTTGAATTGTTATATTAAACTAATTCCTATAATTTAATTTCTCGTTCTTTTAATTTGAATTATTTCTCATTCTTTTATTATTCAGATTGTCAATTCGTCAGACTCAATTAGTCAGAATGCACAACCGATTGGCTTCGCAAACCGTACAGTGGCGCCATGATGCAATCCCGCCGGGAGAAACCGGTCCACCAGCTCTGAGGCCTGAGGAGGCTTCTGACTAGGAGCTGAATCGTGAGTTGAGCCGACTGATATATATATATATATATATATATATATATATATATATATATATATATATATATATATATATATATATATATATATATATATATATATATATATATATATATATATATATATATATATATATATATATATACAGTGTAAATTCTATTTTAGATTTTCTTCAATTTCCACCACTAAGAATCTAACACATGCAGTTTTAAGGCACTATATAGTTATTAATTGACAAATGTATTGGTTTTATCTTATCTTTTTGGTTGTATTTATCGTATCTTCAAAATATCTCGGAATAAACTGAAATATTAATGAACACAGATTTCGGAAATTATCGGAGTTTTTGTCAGTTGTATGTTTTGCAGTTGGCTTCCGCAGCGGATAATCTATGGGATATTATACATAACTATGTATTCATATAACCTTATGAATAATCAGAACGTCACAGAAATGTAGACTTACAACCATGCTCTGAGATACAATGCAACCGTGCAGAAAGGCAATATTCTCAATAAGTTGGCGAATTGGTATTGTAGTGACAAGTCCTCCTCCGAGTAAGTTGCCGAAAGGATTGCGCCTGATTTCCCAAGTCGCCCTGGATATTACGCCGCTACATCTCAGCTCTCTCGGCGAGATACCGCGCCACCGCGAATAATTTAGCAGCAGCACACAAAGGCAAAACAAAGATATATTGTATCGCGCGGTCTCTAGCCCACTCGATACCGCCCTATAAGTTCGCCAGATAAAATCACACGTTTTGGGTCCCTCAATTGCCTCACACTCCTATCATTCCCGTGAGGTATAACGAAGTGATAAGTGTAGGGATTGAGTGATTATATTAAAGCCATAACAATTTTGATTTATACGGAAACAGTCTTATGCTTGAAATTAAATATTATCAACCTTCGAACACAATTCTTAATAAATAACTACTCTCCGGGTAAGAAATGCAACGCGATTAGCATGTTCAAAACATAAGAAGTAAGAAAAGATAACACGAGTACACTACCATTTCGCTTCTTAGCCCATATAGCTTCTTATATTTAGCTCGTCACACATGTCGGCCGTTCCTCAATATATCTCTTCTCTTTTTACACGACTTTACTCTTCACACACCTCACCCGGCTGTCTTTCAATAGGACGGTTGTCCTACTTACTGATGTCCCGATCCTGTGATCTTTTCTACTTACCGATGTAATAATAATAATAATATACTACATCAATAATGAATATATTAAAAATATATTAATGAATATATTAAAAAGAATAAAACACACGACTGCCATTAGTAAAAGTTAACTATTGTATTTATAATTATTTTTACTATTGTTTTTTATGAAATATTTGTGGTTTATGTATCTATCCATATAGATTGATATACATTTCCAGAATGTACTCAATCAGACCTTTCATTTTATCAAACACTAAACACGATATATTTATGTTAATTTATTAACCTTTAACTGGTGACCTTACCGTCTCACAGACACCGCCGTTTGATTTTTTTGATATTTCTCCGCGCCGTTTTGTCGCTATCCCCCGCGCACCTCAGTACCTTCCCCATTTACTTCTCCCTTCACCGTTTATTAGAGTATCACACAAAATGTTTCCTGTTTTGCCTGGGGTGAGTGTGATGGCAAACGAGGCGGCATTAAGATTGCATCTTGTTTGTATTTGTATTTGAAAGAACTTGATAAAAAAGGGTGTAAAAACGCTCTCTTATACTGTGATTCGTGCACGGGACAAAATAAAAATAAAGTCGTTTTATCCGTCCTTAATTACTTTTTACATACCTCGAACAATCCTCAAGTGCTTCGGATCAATTACTTGCTACCTGGACATACGTAGATGCCTGCCGATTATGTACATGCGACAATTTAAGCCGAAGTAAAAAAACTTATAGTTGTGGAGTCCGTCACAATGGCCTTCATATTTTGAAAGTGCAAGAAAAAAGCGTAGACCTTATTCAGTTACTTGTATAGAGCACACAGACTTCATT
This sequence comes from Micropterix aruncella, assembly GCA_944548615.1. Taxonomy (NCBI): domain Eukaryota; kingdom Metazoa; phylum Arthropoda; class Insecta; order Lepidoptera; family Micropterigidae; genus Micropterix; species Micropterix aruncella. The sequence goes on along the minus strand of OX155952.1, from coordinate 14,013,647 downwards.
GATTGGGAGGAGCTCGCGACGAAAACCTTTACCAAAGAGACAGTAAAAAACATAAAATTCAAAGATATTCAAGTAGCTACGTTTAAAAAAAAGAATTTGAATCAAATGGAAATTAAATATTCTATGAAGGAAGAAGCAATGAGCGAAAAAGTTTTGCTTTTCCAAAACGTGCAGAAGAAAGTAAAGGGGAAAGGTAAAGGCAAAGGGAGGGGAAAAAAGATAAAAGGGATTGACGAAAGCCATGAAATAGAGTACCAGAAAGTGCTAAACAGCTTCAAGTTAGCTTCAAAGTATTCCAAAAAACTGTCCATATCTGCATCTAAGTATTCGGATTTGAAGAAATTGTGTTCGGATGAAACAATTCCTAAAAGGTTCCACAGAGAGTTTCAGGAATGCCCTATGATGGCAAAATCAGTGATGCACTCGTTGAAACAGATGAAGAAGATGAGGTTGCATCGGAGGTTGTGGAGGAGATTGTGGATAGATATCCATAATCTCTTCCTCAATCTCCGATGTCACTCCAGAGCTCCAATCAAAGTCATACTTGATTTTAAGTTGCCCCAGTTGACGTTGCTAAACATATTTCAATTATAATACACCACTGGTTACTATTTATGTTGTTAATTGTATTTTATTATTCTAAAATAATAGTTTTTCTAAGAGAGAAATAGTGCATTACATCATTTGCTCCTAGATTATAAGTTCTAACTAGAAGAAACCTAATTATATTGTATTCATTTACAACAATAACGTCTTGTTTTTCTATGGAACCCTGTCTTTTACTACACAAAAAGCAGGCTATTTTTATTACATACATGTATTTTACAACAAACGTCACAGTATTTCATGAAACTCTTGTTGTCGTAATAACCAATTAAGGCGACGACTATTGTCAACGGCTTCGGGCGATTGGGCGGAGCCAACGCGTGATAAGAGAACTGGAATCGCCGCGCGGCCGATAGCGGCTTGTAGAGTGACCATACGTACGAAAATAGTGTACGTTCAAGATTCTAAGGTATTAAATAAATAAAAGTACGTAATGTGAAATAATAATCGGATTTGTATTGTAATCATTCTCTTATTGTTAGAAAATTTGGTAAACAAGAATTACGTAATTACGTAAACAAAAACGCCCGCAATTAGCAAAAAAACATAGGATAAAGGTAATAAAAAACATAGGATAATGAACTAGTCGATCCTAGGTATACGAGGAATATGATCATTAGAGACCCCTCTTATATAGTTAGTGCTATACAGGGGCGCAAATAGAAAAGGGATGAGGAAAAAAAACAAGAAACGAAAAATGACGATTTTGAATGAAGTCAATAAAGACGAAGACACGCTTCGTAATCAAAGTCCTGGCATAGTTGCTGAATCGGCAAAAGGTGTTGTGGCGCTGCGTATATTAAATTGTGCATTTCTATTCTTCTTTTAAATCCTTCTACCAAGATGGTGGATTCCATTCCGGTTGATGGACCTGAAAATGTAATTGACGTAAATGATAAATAAAATTGTTTTAAATATGAAATGTATTGTGGTAATAATTGCTATTTCAAATACCAGAATAATTTTTGTAGCAATCATGCTCCTTAGGCGTGACATATTTCTTCGAAGCTTGGGCGCATATGCAGCAGTATTTATTTTTGACAGCCATAAAGAGAATTTTCCCGGTTCTTTTCCCTATTATTGCAGCTGCGCCTGATAACGCTGAGTAATTTTTCCTATAAGACCTTTTTCCCCAGCAGCCATCGGCTATAACGTCAATAAATGGTATGCCGTTGTCAGTAACTTTATCATCATCAAAAGCCAATCTACGTTCTTCTTTAGCGGCTTCATTCATCGACTGGGTTGTTTCTTTTTCCCAAACTTTGTTTATAGTTTCCAATCTTTTATTAAATATTGTATATGATATTTGGGGCAAGTCCATTGCGGCTAATAATTCATTTAGCTGTGAATGGCCACAACCTATTGCTATTGCGCCCGCAACTGTGTTAATATTTATGTCAGTTTCAGGGTTATTGCAACAAATGACAAAGGTTTCATTACACATCTTACATTTTAGTTTCAAATTCGAAAGTAGCCCCAATTTACGTTCAGATATTATTTCTATTGATTTCAAACCACAGTCTATACTCCCATGTGAAGATATTTGTTGAAGCTCTTTAAAAAACTATGTTATATTCAATATTCGCATTCCATTGACTACTTCTCCATTCTCTCTGAAAAGAAAATACACCTAATAAGAATTCTGTAATTGACATTGTCGGTTTTCTACAAACAAAACATATGATAGGTACAACAGAAAGCTAATCGCAAGTTATGCTGATGTCACAGTAATAATAATTATGCTTTGACCTGTCAGAGAATGACTTCTCATTTTCTGTACCAATATGCAAGGCTTCCTCCTTAGCAATTGTTGTTTCGTTCACTTCAGATCTACACATAGATAAACAATGATATTAGGTATAGTTATTCCTGCAAAAACAAAGTAAGGGTCGTTTTTCTACGAGTGCTAAGTTTGAATATCAAGCAAACCATGACTGCTATAATGGAATCCTTAGCTAAGTCCATAATTTCGAAATTTTAATTCGAATTCCGAAATTATCGAAATTTAACCGAAATTCCGAATTTCAAATGTCAAAATGTCAAGTGCGAAATTCGAACTTGAATGTTAAGTTCGTAATTCGAATTAGAATGTCAAGTTCGAAATTCGAAGTAAAATGTCAAGTTCGAAATTCGAAGTAGAATTTCAAGTTTGAAATTCATAGTAGAATGTCAAGTTCGAAATTCAAAGCACAATTTCAAGTTTGAAATTCGAAGTAGCATTTCAAGTTTAAAAACTGACAAATTAAAAAAAATACTGTCTTTGCCTACAGCGTTACAAAGTCAGTCAGTGAGTCAGGGATGCGCGTAACTATGTTATAAGTAGGTTTATTATTATTACTACTAAATTTTTGGCTAAAACCCATAATTATCTTTTTGCAACAAAAACAACCCCCTCCAAACAAAGTATAATTTACGTCATACTACAAAAACCCGGATTAAATTTTGTCGCTTTACGAATGAATTTAGTAAACCGATAGTTCAACTTATATTTGTACTTTTACTTGCAGGTTTCATATAGAAATCGGCCCTAAATCGATTTTCAAATTCAATATTCAAGTTTGATATTTGATTTCAAAATAATATTCTGATTCCGACAGTTCTGATAAAACTTTCAAGTTCTGATAAAACATAATTATTGTTCGAATTACACTAAAATCAAAATATTAAATTAGGTATGCATTTACCTGTGAGCATTACCTTTTGATGTAGTTTTGTTTACCTACACTGTTTACTCACCTCGTCTGTGAATTTACATCTTCAGAATTACTGTTGTTTCGTATTCGCCTAAAATAAAAACAGTAATCACGTCAGTTTATAAAATAAAAGAAGTAATTTATTTTATGTTTTAATTAGTTAAATTGTTGCACGAATCCTATTCGTGTGGTCACCCCAATTTGACGTCAGGCAAAGAGCATCAGAGTAGACAAATGGTTATAATATACACGTAATAATACACTAAAACACGTTACTTACCTTAATAATCTATTTTTCTCTAATATACTGTGTTTAAGTTTTAAATTTTTGAGTTTCTGGCCATTTTGTTTTTAATTATCGTAATTTATCTCGTTCGGAGCGCAGCGTCAGCATCCACCCGTGACAGTGGTCGCGGTCATACTGACTCTCGTCGCCCGCGAGGCCCGCTTTATAACTCGCGCACCAATTTTGTTCGAATAAGCAAAATCGGATATTATTCTTTGACTTTTCGAAAAAATTCACAGATAAGAAGATAGATAATTAAATTATCTTTAAAATGGTGCAGGTTTCATAATAATACACTAGATAGTATTTGCGTAATTCTCGTGTTTGTGTTCGGTTAGACCTCATTTCCCAAATTAATTACACTATGTAATATAAACAAAATCTAAAATATTCACAGATTAGAATATTAGGTAAATGCTCTTCTTTAACATATATTTTTTTCGAATCGTAAGCAGTACTCGTTTAGACGTAATTATCAGTTTAAAATCATTAAAGTCGTATATCAGCGCCTTAACATGAAATTTTATGTAGTAAAAGCCACACTAACTCCTAAACTATAACACGTACTCTTTTCTGGTTTACATCAAATAAAAGTACTCAAAATTTTATGAAAATATTTCACAGATATATCAATATAACTATAAAAACCAAAAAAATACAATAAAAAACACGTGTATTTTTTTGTTTTTTGCCCCTCCTGTAAAGTAGCGTTTTGGCTTTTACGACAAGTGTTCCGCAAAGGGTCGATATCTTAAAGACATTAAAAATAAAATATGTTTAAAAAGTTCCTTTTAAAAAATACTTTTTACACCCTTGAATAATACAATTTTCCACGAGCGATATTATTCAAGTAGTATAATTTTATTTTATTTCAAATAATAATAAATTGTTCTTTAGTTTTTAATTTTATGTTTTTTGATTTTATTTGTTTTAATTGAATGCGACTTATTATTATTATTATTATCGTGATTTGTTATTATCAAATGATATTTTAATTTAATTTGAATTGTTATATTATACTAATTCCTATAATTTAATTTCTCGTTCTTTTAATTTGAATTATTTCTCATTCTTTTATTATTCAGATTGTCAATTCGTCAGACTCAATTAGTCAGAATGCACAACCGATTGGCTTCGCAAACCGTACAGTGGCGCCATGATGCAATCCCGCCGGGAGAAACCGGTCCACCAGCTCTGAGGCCTGAGGAGGCTTCTGACTAGGAGCTGAATCGTGAGTTGAGCCGACTGATATATATATATATATATATATATATATATATATATATATATATATATATATATATATATATATATATATATATATATATATATATATATATATATATATATATATATATATATATATATATATATATATATATATATATATATATATATATATATATATATATATATATATATATATATATATATATATATATATATATATATATATATATATATATATATATATATATATATATATATATATATATATATATATATATATATATATATATATATATATATATATATATATATATATATATATATATATATCAGTGTCTTAGTAAGCACAGTTTGAAAGCTTAATAATTATAAAAATGCAAATTAGTACTGAGCTATTTGTATTTATATATATAAATACATCGTTATATTATAAATACTTCGTGTGACGATGTATTTTTTCAAGAAAGTAAGAATGTATTTTTACTTAATGACAAATAGACTGCGCAAACGCGGGACTATGCGGCGCTTGCTGGGCGGGGCGGACGTTCAGACAGGAAACGAAAGAGCAGCCGCGCATGAGAATCATGTCCGGGCGCTTTGCCTATTGTAGTTGAGTCTTTTTTCACGGGCCATTTAACGGTCGTCGGAAAATATATTTTTTGTTAGCGAGCTCTTCAGACCACAGCAAACGATCTGGAGGCGGATGAAGCGGCTTATGTTAAACGGACCCAAAGGAAAAAAAATACTGAAATGGTGAAATGACTCGTCAAGTATATCGTAATTTTAAATCGATTGAACACATTTCATGTCAAATATTCAAGCAGTTTTTTTCATCGGTTTAATTTATCAAACAGTTTTATTCATCCAAAATTGTAAAAAAACTTGGACATGTGATAGTAAAAACATTTTAAAACACAAATAATTCAAAAATACTAAAACGGATAATCGAAAGAAATCAATCAAACTAATGCAATAAATAATAAATATAAGTCAATAGTAAAAACTCATTTTTAAAAACAAGCTTTTAGTAAAATGCTCGGTCCCGAGCCAACCCAGGGTGCAGCAGCCATGTCATAGTGGAACTTAAAACATTCTATCATAATTGAATGCTTATACAAAATTACGTGTCTGTGCTGTTGATCGTTGAGGAGTCCCCTCGTCGGGATCCAATCCTGGGCGCATAATCAGGTAATGCTTACCATAAAAATGCATTGTCATCGGAACTGTACCAATATGTAAAATTTCAACTTAATGGGATAAGAGGAAGTGGTTCTAATTCTACTTGAAAGATGTGACCTAAACAAACATACTGACAAACATTGCAAGATAAATAAAAGTTTGTAAAAATAATGCTAATAATTGCCACAGACAGACGATATTAAAATAAATGGTAAATGCTCTGTTATTAATCCGGAAATTGGCAATATTTTAAATAAATATTCAAATATATTTTTAATTGCTTTCTTATTTATATGTACATTTATATTTTATATTTATACGTTGTATATCGTTATGTATACGTTGTATATAAAGGTATCTTAGAATAATGAAATAATTTTTCAATATAATTATATCAAAGATATTCTAATATTTGTCGAGAACGTCAATCTCAAATCAAATCAAGTTTATTGTTTCCTAAACCGGAGACATATTTAGAAATAATATAATTTGATTATAAAATCCAAAGAACAAAACCAGTGATTACGGAATTGATATAATACCATACATAGCATGCGTGATGGGCCAGAGTTAAGTATATTCGAACATGATTGGTTTTAAATCTTGTATTGACTTGGAAAGGTTAATAAAGAATTTAAGGCCAAATATACCGAATACTTTTGGATAAAATCAAAAGGAGGATTACGGTAACTTTGCTTTAAGTGTCGTACACTCTTATATTTGATTTCAGCATACTCTAAACCAGTGGTTCTCAAACCTATTTCGTCTACCGCCCACTTTGAAAATCAATTATTTTCCACCCCCATTTTTTTAACTTTTAAATTTTTTTTAAAACAAACTTACAACATTTTAAAAACCACAATGACATTCATTACTACACGAGACTTTTTTACGTTCCTGTGAAGAACGCTACAACTGGAGATATAAGAATATTTGTTGTATTAAACCATTGTCCTCAGGGAAAAATGGCTGAATTTTCTATCTATAACCCGTCTTGCTATGTTTGTAAATATCCAAGGTAATATTTCGCATGATGCTAACATTTATATTTCTAAGAGATATATATGAATAGATATCGGCATATACTCAAATTTAATTAAACGTATTAATGTTCTTTTGTGCGAGCAGCAATATCACTTGTTTTATATTAGTATTTCTCTCATTACTTAGCTAGGTATTAGTAATGGAATATTGAACTTCATTGATATTATCGGGAACAAATGTCATTTCGCGTTATAGTTTCTACTCGTAACGTAGTCATAGATAATAATTTGTTTTCATTTGAAGCGAAGGATAATACAAGTTATTTAGTATTTTTCAAAATTATTTTCAGCGAGAAAATCGTATATAAAAAATATATAACTCAAATTATATTAAAAAGCCTTTTCGAATAGCATAATTATACTTCTATTCATGCATAATTAATTCTTTAATATACTTCTTACCACTGTTAATCAGCTGGAGGACGTAAATTTAAAAAAAGATAAGGAGATGCTGATATGAGCTGGCCACATTATGGGGGGGGGGGGGCACCCTGTGTATAATCTGATCGAATTCCAAAGCCATGGCTTTTAAAATATTGAACCCATTTAAATGACTTACAAAAGTAAGGATCAAGCACTGTCCCAGTGCTCAAGTTTCAGTACGATGATTTAATTTGTCGGCTCTCATAACTCACTGGTGACCCAGAATTGCAATGAGTAATTATAATCGATTAAGGCCAGTTTGTTAACCCAGTAGTAATCGGAAAACTCTACATTAAGTATTGCTTTACCTCTTATGTATATGCCGTTTAATGTCTAGAAATGAAAATATAATGTGTAACTAATTGTGTGTACTTATTATTACGTGGTATGCAGTTTTACAACAAAAAATAAAAGATATAGATTTATTTAATAGCAATATTAAAACGAATTTACTTCAACTAGTACACAAACAGTAAATACAGAACAAAAAAATATATACAAGCATATGTACACAGAGTCACCCTCGCACACAGACACACACACACATACACCCTTACATACCTCAGACACACAGTCATGACATTAGATATAATAAATTTACAAACTCAAATTTAATTTAATTTTTTTTCTCTTTTATGTATTTCTGTGTCTCTTATAGTCTTTTTGATTTCTTTATAGATGGCGCTGCAGTACATTTACTTCTATATTATATTTTTGGAATGTAATCAATCAGGTCTTTCATTTGACACTATACATACACGTCAACAATAATGTGTTCATATTTGACTTATATGATCTATTACTTATATTAACTATTATAACTTTTTACGTAGATGTATCGACTTCCTAACCTAACCAAAACTATATTTCCTATAATGACTGCAGCTGAATATGCACTTATAAATATTTACAGAAAATGATTTTCGACTAAATTAATATACCTACTTCCTAACCTAACCTAAAATAACTTAACATATACTAATTATCTTGGTATATACTAAAAATGTGTACTTACCTTGTTTACAATTACAATAATAATTGATTAAACTAACAAAATGATTTACACTAGTGATCTATACTAATGCCCTAACATAACCTAACTTATCTTAACTAGCTTGGTTTACCCTAATTATTCTACATAGTGATGTTAATGCTAATTTAGCCTATTAGAATTTTTATTGGTTATAGTTATGCTAATGCTTTTACATATTTATACTAAAGGAGTTTTTAATTTCTCCGTTATAGTATTTTTATTATATAATATTTAAATTATTTTAATTAGCTCGCCTGGGTAAGTTATTATTTAGTTTGCTAAGTAGTATAAGTTTCAATGTTTTCTTTAGTAAGTATTTCCTGATTTAGTTGTATTATTTTATAGAAAAGTGATTGATTAATTTTGGAACAATGAATTGAAGAGTTCTATCGCCGTAATAATAGTTTTGCTTGCTATATTTCAAATACCCCTTTTCACGTAGCCGAGTTATGTGTACATGACCGGCAGGTATTCGTAACGAACCGTTTTCGTTGTTGTCAAGCAGAATCTTATGCCATACGAAAAAACTTATAGGCAAGACATCAACTGAGGAGTAGAGTTCTGTGTAATTATTGTGCTTAATTTGTGTTGAGCCTTTTGGTGCCATTTATTTCAGTATTCGAATTTCAATATTTTCCACTTTCCTAGCGTATGTGGGAAATGTAAGCCCTCATACCTGAATGCCGTATCCTAGTATAGAATTTACAAGTGAAAAGTATATGATTTTCATAATATTATGAGATAATACGGATTTCAAGTGAAAGAATAGTTTTAAAAAATACCTGTGTTTTCCACACAATAGAAGTATGTGATTTACCCAATTAAAGTTTTTGTCAAGTATTAAGCCCAGGTATGTATGTGTACTCACAACCTCTAGACTATTGCAGGAGCAGTTTAGATGAGATAGGATATCGTGAATGCACGTATACGAGTGTGCTTTAATAGCTATCTCGCCCTTTTTTTTTAGGGAGAGGTGACGTACAATACCTTTGTCTTCGTATGATTGATAACGAGGCTGTTGTCATGGGACCAGCGCAACAGTTGTAGGAATTGTTGGTTCATGATTGTGTTTGCAGTATTAACGTCATCGTGCTCAACCACTATCGCTGTGTCGTCAGCGAATTGCTGATCATGTCCTACATTTTCCAGTTGATTCGAGGCAAAACTGACGATACTGGTCTTCTATCTAAGGTAAGTTTTTTGTGCCTGATAATTATCATCGTGCTTGATTGCACCATCTGTTTGCGGAGCCGTTCTCGCGGACCAATGTAAGTTGAATTTGTTGGCTTGTGCGTTGCGCCACATAAATGGGTTGGTTTCGACCGCACCAGATGTAGATGTTTTTACTGTTACTTCACATAAATTTAAATTGTATGCTATACATTATTTAAAATTTCTTCAGGTTAGTTTTGTATATACTAGTAATTAAATGTTTTATGTTCATGCGTGTTTATGTTTAGATGACCAAGTCATCTCAATGACTTGGTCAAGTACCTACTGTAATGCTAACTTGTTTTTAATTAATAAATAAATATGTACATGTACGTATATATATGTGTGTGT